>JBBPUD010000569.1:0-15157 GCA_038094475.1 Phylloporus aff. rhodophaeus
GTATGAATGGAACCACCTGCGGTGTGGTACCATGTGTGAAGTTGCTCCAGAGTCAATGATGATTATGGGTTTGGATGGGGACTTATGATCAGACAACACATAAGCCTGAATGCGATGATATAGGGCATGGTCTACATGCTCAGTAATTACGTTTATCCAATCTGGTGGTTCCAGCTTCGGACTTGGTGAGTCCTCTGCGGTGTTTGCCTTTTCCCTTTTATACTTTTGCTTTAACTCCGTTGGCCAGAATTGATAACTTCTGCACTCCTGCGTGTTGTGGCCCACAGTGTGATGATATTCACACCACTTGTCTCCCTTTGGTTTCCTCTTTTACTCTGACCTGGCAGTGAGTGCTGAGTCAGAAGTTGCTGGAAGTTTTAGCCGAGCCTCTTCCGATAGAATGCGAGTTTCCACTGCATCAAAGGTGAGTTTTGCTTCCTCAACTGTGTTTATGACTGATGAGGTGAACGCATTCCATTCTGGGGTTTTCGAAAGGGAGTTTAGGAGAATGAATGCAAGGATTTTTCCATCAACTGGAAACTTCATTCCGGTGAGGCGTGACTCCAAAGTGCGAATGGAGGCAATGTGATCAGAGATGTCAGATTTGCCATCCCATTCTGATGCAAATAGTTGCTGGAAGGAGTAAAAGGCTGAAGCGAGATTTGATGTTTGGTGAAGATTCACCAGAGCATCATATAGAGCCTTTGCGGTGGTGTGATGTGCGGTTTTCAGGAGAAGTGCATCAGATATGTGATCTTGAATGATGCCATGTGCCTTCTCATCGCGTTCCATCCATTTCCAGATATTTTCTTCGAAACTAATACTCGTCTCTCAACCCTTCACAATTGCTACTGACGCATCCAAACATGCTTCAGGAGGAGTACCACTCCAACAAGACGGGAATGGTGACTGGCACCCCTGTGGCTATTTGTCACAAACATTCAGACAAGCCAAATGTAACTATGCCATCTACGACCGAGAACTTTTGGCAGTCATTCATGCCCTGCAGGCATGGAGACACTATTTGCTAGGATCTCCCTTCCCAGTACAGGTGTGAACAAATCACAAAAACCTCACCTACTTCCGTCAACCCCAAAAGCTGAACCGACACCAAGCTCGTTGGATGCTTGACCTTGCAGACTTTGACCTCTACATTGACCATGTCCCAGGGAAGGCACTCGTAGCACCAGACACATTGTTCCAATGACCAGATCTACTACCCCCCACTGACAATGACAATGACGACATCACTCTTCTCCCCACTCACTTATTTGTATGCTCCATTGACACCACATTCCATGACCAACTCTGTGCCTCCTCCTTATCCAACCCACTTATATTGGACACACTACAGGTGATGGAAGGACTTCCCTCCAAATTTCAATCCCAACTCTCTGATTGTTGATTTACTGGTATACTGCTATATCAAGAAAGAGTTTATGTTCCTCCCAAAGGAACATTATGAAAAGATGTTATTACCCAACACCATGATCATCCATCAGCAAGGCACCCAGGAAATCTCAAAACTTAACAACTTGTTGCTCAAGAATATTGGTAGCCTGGTCTTGCCACCATGGTGTGCAAATACGTGACCAGATGCGCCAAATGTCAACAGAATAAGTCCAACACTCATCCCACCCAACCACCACCAACTCCCATTTCCTCCTCCTCCTCTCGGCTGTTTCAACAAATCTCTTGTGATCTAATCACTGACCTCCCTATCTCCACCGGCTTCAATTCCCTTTTGGTCATGGTCGACCATGGGCTTACTAAGGGGGTAATTCTATGCCCCACTAAGAAAACCATTACGGCAGGAAGGTGTCGCTCTTCTCTTTTACAAGAAAGTATTCAAATGATTCGGACTCTATGACAAAATCATCTCTGATTGTGGTCCCCAATTTGTCTCTCAGTTTGCTAAAGAGCTAGGACGACTTCTCAAATATGACATTTCCCTCTCCACCGCATACCATTCTCAAACAGATAGAAAAACAGAACGTGTCAACCAAGAAATCAAGACCTATCTCCACATCTACTGCGGAAATCAACCTGCCACATGGAGCGAACATATTGACATGGCAGAATTCACACACAATCACCGTCCTCATTCCGTCACCTCACAATCTCCATTCTACTTGATGATGGGATATGAACCCCACTGTATCCCCACTGTCTTGGCTGAATCAAACGTACCAAGGATGGAGCCAGGGATGAAGCCTTAGCAGCACATGCTTTGGCACAGCAAGTGATGAAATCACGAAATAAAGGGACATTTACCCCATTTAGAAAAGGAGACAAAGTCTGGCTCAAAGCACAAAACCTTCAATGGTCCATCCCCAATCCCAAGTTTTCTCCCAAACGAGAAGGATCTTTTACCATCACTGACATGCTATTTCCCGTCACCTATAAATTATGACTCCCGAAAACCTGGAAAATCCACAACACATTCTACATGTCCCTCTTATCTCCATATCATGAAAACCATGTACATGGCCCAAATTTTCTCATGCCACCTCCTGACTTAATCTCTGGCAAGGAACAATATAAAGTCAAAGCAGTCCTAAGGCACAGAGGATCCCCAAGGCGATGAGAATTCCTGATCAAATGGAAAGGCTATCCATCATCTGACAACTCATGGGAACCAGAACACAATCTGGGAAACACCAAGGACATTCTCAACGATTATAAACAGGTACACCCCAGTGTTTTCCCTCCATCAGAATTCACCTCCACCCGATTCCTCTCCATTACGCTTTAACTTTGTAAAAATGGTTTACACTCCCATACCTACCTCCTTCCCTGGAACCCCACAAGTACCCAACACCACTCATAAACACGGATCTGACATCGATGACCAGGACCTCCGGGTCATCATCATGTTCCTAGAAGACTCTCATCTCTCCTCCTGCATTAACACCCTTGTCAAAAAGAACTCTATCCTAGACGGACTCATTCGCACGTACTACCAATACACCCGTCTCCCACTCATTACTCATGTCGTAGAAAACATGGTTGAAGCCCCAGCTATGCTAGGGGGGATGCTTCGCGATATCTATGAGGAGCAACAAAAGGGAATTCTCATAGCATTACATGAAGCTGGTATCAACGACTTGATTGTCACTGCTAATTTCCACTGCCTCCAACGACTCCATTTCCATACACCCAACCAATTCTCCAAATCCAAGCAACTTGCTCATGTCCGTCTTACTGCTCACCCCTTTGGTTCTATTCCCCTTGACCACCCCATGAACGACCATGCCTACATTATGTGTCACCGGATCGGACATAGTTATCAGGAAAGATGTCCTTTCTCCAACTGTTCCTACTGCAACTATGTTAAGGACATCGGATCTCAACAATACGACCCCGACCTGCCCTTTCGGGTACCAATCCCTATCATACCCAACCCAGACACACAGCTTTGTCATGTTTGAGTCAATTGGTGAGGATTACTACCCAATCCCAGACCTATCTCCCCCTCTAATACCTCCTTGGTTGATGTTACCACCACTTTTATCGATACTCCAGCATCTTCCATCGTCGCCTCTCCACAGCCCCTCCCCATTCAAGTTGCTGAACTAGAGATTGATCTCACTGATGTGGAAAGAGGACCTGCTTTAATTGATCATGCTGATGACAATTTGGCAGACGATGATAATGCCAGAAGTGAAACAGGAGCATCAGTCTGTGACTGACCACAACCGGGCCCACCTGATCTAAGGAAGTACAGAGACTTCTTGTGTACTAAGGGGGTAATGTTACGATTTGTCTATCAGGACATGCGAGAGACGTGGGCTGGTGGTCTGTTCTTTTCTTTGTCTTTCATTGTCATGTTGCTCTATTGGTGTTTCATCTGATCAGACTATTGTCTACTTGAATAGTTGTTTTGTTGACAGCCATCAAGGGCTGTGTTTCCCTTGTTCTTATTTTGGTTTCTATTTTCTTGATCTATTCTCGATGACCAATCATATAATTCTCCCTACATCACACCACTTCCCTTTCCTAGCGTTACTGCACATTCCATCTACAGTACTATATAAACCATCGTCTCAAATACATGTACTCTAAGCTAGATCTTACCTTTACTTCAATCAATCCCCTTGACTCCGAACTCCCAGGCTACTAGCTTCACCCATTGATTCTGCTTTGTTCATACATCACAGTGACTAAGTCCTAGGACTTCCTGACACTTCAACCAAGCTACCAAAGGTCTATGCTAAGGCCCTACCTGTCATATCCCGTTTCGTTTCCAAGTCAACTCCTCATCTCCGGTGCCAACTCCATCGCTCCTCCGGGGCGTTCTCCATCAATAGACGACATGTGACCTCCGGACCACGTGTTATTTCCTTATCCGGTATTCCTTGTTCTCTGATTGGCTGTGTATCTTCTTTATAGTATAGTCTTGTATCTAAAACGCAGCACCGGTGTTTCGCCACTCCGGTGCACAGCTTCGGTTATCGTTCTCCCCGTCTTACTGATCTCCATTCCTATTACCAATCCGCAGACTCCGTTTACTAATACTGTGCAACTCCGTACTATATAAACCGTACATACTTCGCTGTAGTACTTCAGTTCGAATATCATCTAAGTCACCTCCTGACTACTCCGACCCTCCTCTGACCCCCTCCTACCTCCGACTCCAAGGATCGCGAGCACAAGGGTGCGACACATAAGTCTTGCACCAAGATCCTTGCCCTCCCCGTTCGTTATCTGTCTCCACCGTTCCGGAATACCCGTCGGAGTTACTCCGGAGGAACCGGGCTTGACACTACCCGGGACTAAGCATAACAAGACCTATACTGAGAGGTCCAAGGGTTCAGTCCCTTCCCTCTTCAGCTTCCAGAGCGAATCCTGGAAATCCTCAGAGGAGAAAAGGGGCTTTATGTAGATTTTTCACCATTTGTGGAACCCATCATCCAATTTCCCCCACTCATCAGAGATCCAGAGCTGGGATGAGACGTCCCATTTACCATTCCTCCCAATTGTCCACTACATCATCAATAGGTGTACCTAGCAGCGATCAACCATTTTGTCGATCCAGAGGATCCTCAAGGTGCTCCAGTACCAACAGTAATGTACGGAGTGCCCAGGTACCAGTAGCATGAAGAGTTCCCCCTAGCAGGGGAAGCACTGGATCCTCTGACCGCTCTCAACAACACAGATCGCCACACAACACTCTGGGAGGTCAACCTCAGTAATCTGGGGATTGATCTGGATGAACTCCCAGATGGTTTATCCCCAACCATCTTGGGAACTCTACATATATGATGGGGAATGTTTAGGAGGATAGCTAGAAGCAATGGGCCCCAACCAGTACAATCTTATGTTGATACTCCACAACACCTCATCCACCACATGGGATTTGAAATCCTATCACTAGACAATGACGAGTACTACAGAATCAAGCAGTACTTCGAAGCAGGGAGACCCAACTTTATTGATGAGACCTTAAATATTCTAACTCCCAGAAGTCTTCAAAGGACTGGAGTTCAACTTTGTGGAAGACCAAAATGAGAAAGGCACCTGGTACTGGCAAGAGAGATGGGGCAGTTATGTCCCATTATGGATGTCCATGGAGATAAGAAAAGATGTCCCAATCCAAAGGGAGTGGAACTTTCGCTTCGATCAGTATATGCGAGCGAGATTCTACCAACAGAACCCTGCCTATTCAGACTTACTGAAAGTTATGGACAGGGACATTGAATTTGGCTTCAAACAATATAGAGAAGTCAACCACCTCCTCAAGATCAAGGAAGAGTACCAAAACTTCATCCAAACAATCAAAGAGCGAGCTTTGAGAGTGTTACGATTCATCTATCAGGACATGCGAGAGACGTGGGTTGGTGGTTTATTCTTTTCTTTGTCATTTGTTGTCATGTTGCTTTACTGGCGTTTCACTTGATTGAACTATTGCTTACTTGAACAGTTGTTTCGTTGACAGCCATCAAAGGCTGTGTTTCCCTTGTTCTCGTTTTGATATTCGTTTCTTGATCTATTCTCGACGACCAATCACATAATTCCTACCACATCACACCATTTCCCTTTCTTAGCGCTGCTGCGCATTCCACCTACTATATAAACTGTTGTCTCGAATACTTGTACCCTAAGCTAGATCTTACCTTTACATCAATCAACTCTCTTGACTCCGAATTCTTGGGCTACTAGCTTCGCCCATTGATTCTGCCAGGTCTATACCTCGCAGCGACTAAGTCCTAGGACTTCACCGAACTTCGACCAAGCTACCAAAAAGGTCTACGTTAAGGCCCTACCCAGGACTAAGCATAACAAAAGATCTAGCTTCTCTCTTGAACGACTACTATCTAGTAGTCACGACTATTGCCCATCATTTCGTGGCAAAACCCCTACCAGAATCCCCAGAACCCTGCTCGCCCCCGGATCTCCCAACCAACACTTCCTCCCCCTTCCCCCGCTCCTATTCCCCCCACTCAAACCCCATCCCCTTCCACCATGAGCAGTACCCCCGCTTCGAAGGAACTACGCCTCGGCGTACCTTCTGACTATGACGGAAAGGAAGAAACCTTCACCGGCTGGCTCAATTCCGCACAGATCTACCTACTCGTCAACACCGCTACTTACGACTCTGACGAGAAGCGTATTGCGTTCATCCTCTCGTTCATGAAAAAAGGTGCTGCTGAAGCCTGGGCCACTGCTTTCACTTCCAAAGTCATCACGTCCAAAACGTTTGGAACATACAACGATTTTATCAAGGATCTCGAAAAGAGCTTCCTGACCACCGACCAACCCGGACAAGCTCTCACCAAAATGCAGAGCCTGACTCAGAAAGGAGACAATGTTACCTCCTACATATCTCAATTCAAGATCGCTGCGGCTCGCAGCCTGGTCACTGACGAAACAGTCCTCTGCAGACTCTTTGCAGAAGGACTCCACCCCACCCTCACCCGACAGATTTATCACTCAGGAACCAAGCCAACTACTATAAAAGATTGGTACACGAAAGCGGAGGAATTCCAAGCCTACCACGACCATTTTGACCAACTCTCCTCTCGTCACCCCGCCTCAAAGAAAAGGACTCCCTTCCCCACTACCCGTACCTATCTTCCCGGAGGCTCCTCCTCTCATGCCAAAGATCCCAACGCCATGGACGTTGACCGCGTCCGCCTCTCCCGAGAACAACAGGAGGAGTACCGGCGCAAAGGACTCTGCTTCACTTGCGGAAAAAAAGGACTCATGAGGGACTGTCCGATCACGGACAAACTAGTCAAGCTAGGGACAAGAGAAGGGTAACCGCCAAGCCAAAGGAGGAAAAGAAGGTCAGAGAGATGGCCGAAGACGATAAACTTCCCAAGCTTGAGGAGATAGAGGATGAAGACGAAGAACCCTACGTGTCCCGCCTCCAAAAAGCACTTGAGAAGGATTTTTGAAAGGAGGGCCTCACTCAACGCAAGGACCCTCCACCTCGACACAATGTTCACCTGTAATTGTAGCAGATAGTGAATCAAGAACTCTTCTTGCACCCGCTTCACTCATCTGCCCAAATCGAACATTAAAAGTCGTCGACACCTCTGTCCTCTTAGACTCTGGAGCTGATATCTCATGCATCGATTGGGACTTTGTCCACAAACACAAAATCCCGCTCGAAAAGCTGAAATCTCCCTTCATCGTACGAAACGCCAACCAGACCCAAAATAGCAAAGGACCCATTAGATTCGGAATTACTCTCTATGTCCGCCTAGTGACGGTAACACAGAAGGTATTCTTCTACGTAATGCACCTTGGCCGAGAAAACGCTATTCTCGGAATGCCTTGGTTTCAGAAGGCAAACCCAAGGATTGACTGGAAGAAGAAGACCATTGACATTGATCAAGAGAAAGATGAATCCACAAACTTATACTTTGCCCACGTCTCCTCAGTCAGAAACGATTTGGAAAGGAGATCTCCGAGAACCTCGTCATCTAAAACCCGAAAGGAACCAATAGAAAGGGTAAACCCCTTTAATGGAAAAGAAA
Source organism: Phylloporus aff. rhodophaeus (assembly GCA_038094475.1). NCBI lineage: Eukaryota > Fungi > Basidiomycota > Agaricomycetes > Boletales > Boletaceae > Phylloporus > Phylloporus aff. rhodophaeus. Next base: position 7,986 of record JBBPUD010000569.1, read on the forward strand.
CACCAGATGGATATCTCCGACGAGCGTACCCCACCTACACTCTCCAACGAATTCAGAAATCAGCCTCCTACTTCTTCCCCACATCCACAGCAACTAAGAAACTGGAGCACACCATTGGGAAAACTACCATGTCTACCCAATTAGCCATGGATGAGACGAAAAAGAAGACTGAACTACCAAAGGAGTACCAGGAGTTTGCCTCCATCTTCCAGAAAGAGTCCACCGACCATCTTTCCCCATCACGACCATATGACCACCCCATTGACCTCAAAGACTCCTTCACTCCGAAGATCGCAAAAATCTACCCCTTATCCCCTGACGAAAAGAAAGCGACGGAGGACTTTATCGAAGAGAATCTGGCGGCAGGGAAGATTAGACCATCAACTTCTCCACAAGCATCCCCTTTCTTCTTTGTCAAAAAGAAGGACGGAGGACTCAGACCCTGCCAAGACTACAGATATCTCAATGAACATACCGTTCGAGACGCATATCCACTTCCCCTGATCTCCGACCTCATGGATAAATTGAAAGACGCCAAAGTCTTCACCAAATTTGACATTCGTTGGGGATATAACAACGTCCGTATCAGGGACGGAGATCAATGGAAAGCCACCTTCATCACTCACAAAGGGCTCTTTGAACCGATGGTCATGTTCTTCGGCATGACCAATTCCCCTCCTACCTTCCAACGATTTATGAACGACTCCTTCCGTGATCTCATCGCTGAAGGATGGCTGGTTGTCTACATGGACGACCTTCTTATCTTCTCCCCCAACGAACAAACTCACATTGAACGAACCAAAAGAGTTCTTCAGTGAATGAAAGAGTTAGATCTATATCTCAAACTGGAGAAATGTCGATTCAACGTCACAGAGGTGGACTATCTAGGCATGATCATCCGACCTGGACAGATTGCCATGGACCCCACGAAACTTAAAGGAATAGACGAATGGCCAATACCAACCAAGGTCAAAGATATCCGATCATTCTTAGGTTTCGCCAACTTTTACCGACGATTCATTCCTCACTATTCCGACATCGCACGACCTCTCCTAGACCTCATGAAGAAAGATGCTCCCTGGGCATGGACAGACACATGCGCCAAAGCCTTTAACAATCTTAAGACGATCTTTACGTCGGAACCTGTCCTCGCATTCCCAGATATCTCTCGACCCTTCGCAATTGCCACTGACGCATCTAAGCATGCTTCCGGAGGAGTATTACTCCAACAAGACGGGAACGGTGACTGGCACCCTTGTGGTTATCTCTCACAAACATTTGGACAAGCCGAACGAAACTACGCCATCTATGACTGGGAATTATTAGCAGTCATTCACACCCTACAGGCGTGGTGACACTACTTGTTAGGATCCCCCTTCCCAGTACAGGTATGGACGGACCACAAGAACCTCACCTATTTCCGTCAACCCCAAAAGTTGAACCGACGACAAGCTCGCTGGATGCTTGACCTGGCAGACTTTGACCTCCACATTGACCATGTCCCAGGAAAAGCACTTGTGGCACCAGATGCACTATCCCGACGACCAGATCTACTCCCCCCTATGGACGACGACAATGACGATATCACTCTACTTCCCGCCCACTTATTCATACGTTCCATTGACACCACGTTCCATGACCGACTCCGGGCCTCTTCTTCCTCCGATCCCCTCATACTAGACACACTACAGGCAATGGAAGGACTCCCCTCCAAATTTAGATCTCGACTCTCTGACTGGCAATTCACTGACAGTGTGTTGCTATACCAAGGAAGGATCTATGTTCCTCCCGAAGGAACCTTACGAAAAGATGTTATTGCCCAACACCACAACCACCCGTCGGCAGGGCATCCTGGAAATCTCAAAACTCAACAACTTGTTGCTCGAGAATACTAGTGGCCTGGCCTTGCTACTATGGTACACAAATACGTGACCGGATGCGCCATCTGCCAGCAAAATAAGTCCAATACTCATCCAACTCGACCACCACCGACTCCCATTCCCTCTTCTTCCTCCCGACCCTTCCAACAGATCTCTTGCGATCTGATCACTGACCTCCCTATCTCTGCCGGCTTTGATTCCCTTTTGGTCGTGGTCGACCATGGGCTTACTAAGGGGGTAATTCTATGCCCCACTAAGAAAACCATCATGGCAGAAGGCGTTGCCCTTCTTTTTTATAAAAAAGTATTCAAACGATTCGGACTTTACGACAAAATCATCTCTGATCGTGGCCCCCAATTCGCCTCTCAGTTCGCCAAAGAACTAGGATGACTTCTCAAATATGACATCTCCCTTTCCACCGCATACCACCCACAGACAGATGGAGAAACAGAACGCATTAACCAGGAGGTTGAGACCTAACTACGCATTTACTGCGGAAATCAACCTGCCACATGGAGCGAACACATTGACATGGCAGAATTTACGCACAATCACCACCCTCATTCTGTCACCTCGCAATCCCCATTCTATTTGATGATGGGATATGAACCCTGCTGTATTCCCACCATCTTGGCTGAATCAAATGTACCAAAAGTGGAAGACCAGATCAAAGTCTTGTCCGCAGCTAGGGACGAGGCACTCGCAGCACATGCTCTAGCACAGCAGGTGATGAAATCACGAACCAAAGGGACCTTTACCCCATTTAGAAAAGGAGACAAAGTTTGGCTTGAAGCACGAAACCTTCAACGATCCATCCCCAATCCCAAGTTTGCTCCCAAACGAGAAGGTCCCTTCACCATCACTGAAGTGCTATCCCCCGTTACCTACAAACTGCGGCTGCCAAAAACCTGGAAAATCCACAACACTTTCCACGCATCCCTCCTATCACCATATCACGAAAACCACGTACATGGCCCAAACTTTCCCATGCCACCCCCTGACTTAATCTCCGGCGAGGAACAATACAAAGTTGAGGCAGTCCTGAGGCACAGGAGATCCCCAAGACGACGGGAATTCTTGATCAAATGGAAAGGCTATCCCTCATCAGACAACTCATGGGAACCAGAACATAACCTGGGAAATGCCAAGGACATCCTCAACGATTATAAACAGGTACACCCCAGTGCATTTCCCCCATCTGAATTCACCTCTACTCGATTCCTCTCCATTGCACTTCAACTCTGTAAAAATGGTCTACACTCCCATCCCCGCCTCTGCTCCCGGAACCCCACGGGTACCCAACGCCGCTCACAAGCGAGGACCTGACCTTGACAACCAAGACCTTCGAGTTGTCATCATGTTCCTAGAAGACTCTCACCTCTTGTCCTGTATTAACGCCCTCGTTGAAAAGAACTCCATCTTGGATGGACTCATCCGCACGTACTATCAAAACGCCCGCCTCTCACTTATTACTCCCGTTGTAGAAAACATGGTCGAAGCCCCAGCTGCACTAGGGGGAATGCTCCGTGATATCTATGAGGAGCAACGAAAAGGAATTCTCGTAGCACTGCACGAGGCTGGTATCAACGACCTGATTGTAGCTGCTAATTTCCATCATCTCCAACGACTTCACTTCCATACCCCCAACCAATTTTCTGAATCTGAGCAGCTGGCTCATATCCACCTCACCGCCCGTCCCTTTGGCCCCATTCCCCTCGACCACCCCATGAACGACCGCGCCTGTATTGTCTGCCACCGGATTGGACACAGTTATCAGGGAAGATGCCCCTTCTCCGATTGCGCTTACTGCAATTACGTTAAAGACATCGGATCCCGATGATACGATCCCGACTTGCCCTTTTGGGTACCGATCCCTATCATACCCAACCCAGACACACAGCTTCGTCATGTTCAAGTCAATTGGCGAGGATTATTGCCCAATCCCAGATCCATCTCCCCCTCTGATGCCCCCTCGGCTGACGCTACCCCCACTTTCATCGATACTCCAACAGCTTCCGTCGTCACTTCTCCGCAGCCCCTCCCCGTTCGAGTTGCCGAACTAGAAATTGACCTCACCGATATGGAAAGAGGGCCTGCTCTAATTGATCACACCGACGACAACTTGGCAGACGACGATAATGCTGGAAGTGAAGCAGGAGCGTCAGTCCGTGACTGACCACAACCGGGCCCACCTAATCTGAGGAAGTACGGAGACTTCTTGCGTACTAAGGGGGTAATGTTACGATTTATCTATCAGGACATGCGAGAGATGTGGGTCGGTGGTTTATTCTTTTCTTTGTCATTTGTTGTCATGTTGCTTTACTGGCGTTTCACTTGATTGAACTATTGCTTACTTGAACAGTTGTTTCGTTGACAGCCATCAAAGGCTGTGTTTCCCTTGTTCTCGTTTTGATATTCGTTTCTTGATCTATTCTCGACGACCAATCACATAATTCCTACCACATCACACCATTTCCCTTTCTTAGCGCTGCTGCACATTCCACCTACTATATAAACTGTTGTCTCGAATACTTGTACCCTAAGCTAGATCTTACCTTTACATCAATCAACTCTCTTGACTCCGAATTCTTGGGCTACTAGCTTCGCCCATTGATTCTGCCAGGTCTATACCTCGCAGCGACTAAGTCCTAGGACTTCACCGAACTTCGACCAAGCTACCAAAAAGGTCTACGTTAAGGCCCTACCCGGGACTAAGCGTAACAGAGAGCAGAAAGACAGTATGATCAAGTTATCACACATCTCAAGAAGACTGAGGACAAGCTGCATCAATCAGTGGTCCTCAACACTGCTCTCTATGATTGGGTAGCACAACAAAATGCTGAGCTCACAGCACTCAAAGCTCGACTTGAGGAGACTGAATGCATGGCAAGATCTCAGGAAGTACAACCCTCTACTAGTGAAAGCAGTAGAGGAGCATCTAGACATACTTCAAGAGAAGATGCTGATAGCATGGCCACTGCTGGTCTCCTCAGGTGCTCCCTATGTAGAGTACTCAGAAGAAAGGGTTCCTATTCTTGCTAGAAAGCATTTGGAGGGTGGTACATACTTTGATCTCTTTCTATCTCCTGGAACATTTCGCATTCATCCATACTTCAGTTGTAATCTCCCTTACTACTGGAAGGACTTATGTAGGTGATGGACATACACATTTATGGAATTATCATTATCAGGAATCATTGTGTTTCAACACAATTAAGGAAATTCTTCTCAATTGACAGGACCCACAGTGGTACCTAGACAATGAAACACTCTGGATGGTTATCTTCCCAGATGAACAAGGACAGTTTCCCTGGAGTTTCAAATGAAGGTTTCGGTGCAGTACAATCAAATGTTCCAATAGAAGAAGAAAGCGGAGATTAAAGAAGCGGATCAAGCAACGGATCAGCCAGATCAGTCAGAAGCTTATGACCCTAGATATTCTGGTTTTGGAACAATCAGGCAATTTGGCTTCTGATGATTCAGGGTACCTGTTGGACCTAGGATTAACTCTACACCCTTCCAATTCTGGAAGTGATTCCAGTACATCCGAAGCAATTCCGATAACCTTTATCAATATATCTAGCCTATCTAGCAGTCAACAATCCTCTAATCCTCTCCTCTTCACCACTCTTTAGATCACCACATTCATACCTTGGTAATCAATGGCTTCTATCAAAGTCAGACAAGAGATTACTAGTTGCATCAAGCCTCTGGAAGGTCCCACAAACTATGATACATGGTCTTCCCAATTGTGCAATGTCCTCACCATCTGCAAGTACTGGAAGCTTGTGGATGGTTCCTCCCAATAGAACACTTTGACCTCTGTCACTGACAAGGCAAACTTGGAGGACAATAATAGGCAAGCAGCTGTGCTAATTGGCGTATACCTTCCACCTGCCATGCAATACATCATCCCTACTGATCACAATATTCACTATGATAGCACAGGTGCTATCAATCAGAAGATGTCCATGGCAAATGAGCTATGGATGTACCTCAAGAACCTTTACCAGCCGAAAGGAGTGGCTGGTTTCTTCTCCATCTTCCAAGAAATCTTGCACTTCAAACTCAACCCTGACAGAGATCTGTCTGTACAAATTGCAGACATGCAGGGTTTGATTCATAGAGCCAGCACTGCTGGTCTTCATCTTGACAAGAGTGTTGCAGCTATGATAATGCTCAACACTCTACCTTCCTCCTACTCATCTATGGTTTCCACAGTTGTTCATACAATTGAACAAACCTCATTTACTCCGGACATTATAGTGTCCAGTATTTTAAGAGAATACAATCCCCACAAGGGCACAAGGCCCAGATCTTCTGCAAACTCCCTCCTTAATAGGATTGGAGAGCTAGCTTATGCTGAGGCCTACCGGACTAACACAATCCGGAATGCTCCCTCCACATCAGTAAGGTGTTCTAAATGTGGTAAACCACATCCTACTGATCACTGTTGATTTAATACCAAAAAGCAACCCTCTGGATCGAACCAGAGGAGACCTGGAGGAAAGTCCAAGAAGGTCAAGGCCTATGAGCAAAGGCAGAAGCAGAGGGAAACCAAAGGAAAGGGAAAGGCCAAGGCAGGTGCACATTATCTAGATCAAGAAATTGATCTCGCATCTATGGTCTTTGATCCAGATGAAGATCAACCAATGGTTAGCCTAGCTTCCATTGAGGAAGTCACTGAGGAGTTGCGCAAAGAAGATGAAGAGAAGGTTTATAAGAGATGGGAATACACAGGGAATCAAACAGTCCCTGATGATGGAACGGCATGGGAAGAAGGTCTCAATAACATCAGCACAACAGCTGATGTTACATTCAATGATGAGTCCACAAAGTACCAATTGTTACAGGACGTATTTTTTGCCTCTTTATATGAAGTCTATCACACTCATGTTCACCCTCATCTGCTAGTCCGATCAGGAGATATGCCCTTATCTCTTTTATCTTATCTTATCAAGGAGTCATAGCCAGATTAGATCATAAGTGCTGGCCTTGATCATGGACTCACCTAGACTTCTATGACATCACTATGACATCATGGGCTGGGCCCTCTTTCATACCTTCACGTTTCATCCATGCCTCCACTGTTACACGAAGTGTATCAAGCAAGGACAAGGGTCGAACGTTACTCGTTTGACGGAGGACGCTCACGAAGAGGTACAACAACGTCGTCAAAGAGTTCTCAAGGTGTTCGCAAGGTGTGACACGAGATGTACACTTGTATTGTGTAGATCAAGTATGAGTACATCGAGTGTCTTACTCTAAGTATTTATACGACTGAGACGCGCA
>JBBPUD010000570.1:0-15144 GCA_038094475.1 Phylloporus aff. rhodophaeus
CTCCCGAAAACCTGGAAAATCCACAACATATTCCACACATCCCTCTTATCACTGTACCATAAAAACCACATACATGGTCCAAACTTTCCCATGCCACCCCCTGACTTAATCTCTGGTGAGGAACAATACGAAGTTGAGGCAGTCCTGAGGCACAGGGGATCTCCAAGACGACGGGTATTCTTGATCAAATGGAAAGGCTATCCATCATCTGACAACTCATGGGAACCAGAACGTAACCTGGGAAATGCCAAGGACATCCTCAACGATTATAAACAGGTACATCCCAGTACGTTCCCTCCATCTGAATTCACTTCCACTTGATTCCTCTCCATCGCACTTCAACTTTGCAAAAATGGTCTACACTCCCATCCCCGCCTCCTCTCCCGGAACTCCACAGGTACCCAACTCTGCCCACAAACGAGGACCTGACCTTGATGACCAAGATCTTCAAGTCGTCGTCATGTTCCTAGAAGACTCTCATCTCTCCTCCTGTATTAACGCCCTCATTGAAAAGAACTCTATCCTGGATGGACTCATTACCAAAACGCCCGCCTCTCACTTATCACTCCCATCGTAGAAAACATGGTTGAAGCTCCAGCTGTGCTAGGGGGAATGCTTCGTGATATCTATGAGGAGCAACGAAAGGGAATCCTCGTAGCATTACACGAGGCTGGTATCAACGACTTGATTGTCGCCACTAACTTCCATCACATACGCCTAATCAATTCTCTGAATCCGAGCAGCTTGCTCACGTCCAACTCACTGCCCATCCCTTTGGCCCCATTCCCCTTGACCACCCCATGAATGACCGCGCCTGCGTTGTTTGCCACCGGATTGGACATGGCTATCAGGGAAGATGTCCCTTCTCCAACTATTCTTACTGCAACTATGTTAAAAACATCGGATCCCGACGATACGACCCCGACCTGCCCTTTTGGGATACCGATCCCTATCATACCCAACCCAGACACACAGCTTCGTCATGTTCGAGTTAATTGGCGAGGATTGTTACCCAATCCCAGATCCATCTCCCCTTCTAATACCTCCTTGGTTGACGTTACCATCACTTTCATCGATACTCCAACATCTTCCATCGTCGCCTCTCCGCAGCCCCTCCCCATTCAAGTTGCCAAATTAGAGATTGATCTCACTGATGTGGAATGGGGACCTGCTTTAATTGACCACACTGACAATGATCTGGCCGATGATGACAACACTGGGAGCGAAACAGGAGCTTCCATCCATGACTAACCACACCCGGGTCCACTTGATCTGAGGAAGTACGAAGACTTCTTGCATACTAAGGGGGTAATGTTATGATTTGTCTATGAGGACATGCGAGAGACTTGGATGGGTGGCTTATTCTTTTCTTTGTCATTCGTTGTCATGTTGCTTTATTGGTGTTTCACCTGATTGGACTATTGTTTACTTGAACTGTTGTTTCGTTGACAGCCATCAAGGGCTGTGTTTCCCTTGTTCTCATTTTGATCTTCATTTCTTGGTCTATTCTCGACGACCAATCACATAATTCCTGCTACATCACACCACTTCCCTTTTCCAGCGCTGCTGCGCATTCCACATAGTATATAAACCGTTGTCTCGAATACTTGTACTCTAAGCTAGATCTTACCTTTATAAACAATCTACTCTCTTGACTCTGGACTCTTGGGCTACTAGCTTCACCCATTGATTCTGCTTTGTTCCTACATCGCAGCGGCTAAGTCTTTGGACTTCACAGAACTCCGACCAAGTTACCAAAGGTCTATGTTAAGACCCTACCTGGGACTAAGCATAACACCTATCGCTGTCTCTGCCCCTTAGACAAGAATACAGATCCTATTTAGCATTTGCTCGTCACAGTAGTCACTCCATTTCGAGCTTAAACTATCATAGACGGCAGAAAGCAATATGATTGGCATATCATGCTACATAGCACCAGATCTAGCCTGCTACAACAAATCACCAATACCCTAAAAATTCAACCTGCTACTCTGCTCACATCTCATCCAGGCACACCATCACCCCCCTTCATCTTGCTGTTGTTGTCATGGGCATGCTGTTACAGCCCCCTCACCCTTGTCCCCAATGCCGTGATGCTGGGTGTGCTGCCACCGTTTTGCCCCGTCAACATTGAGGTTGTGGCAGTGGGGGTAGGGTGCATCATCTCATCCTGTCGTCGTCATTGTCATTGTCTGCACTGGTAGTGGCGGCGTTATTGCATCTCTTCATCCTTGTCATGGTGGAGGACCGCATGAGCCACTTGCCTCGTGCTGGTGGGAGGCTGGGCAAGCCGTTTCGCCTTGTTGTCATTGTTGGCACTGTGGTGGTGGCGGCGCTGTCGTGTCTCCCTGCCCTTGCCATCATGGTGGTAGAGGCCTTGCATGCCATGGGTTGATGGTGGCTGCATTGCTGCGCCGCTCTCGCCCTTGGTGGTCATGCGCTGTTTTCCAGTGTGGTGGTGGTTGTGGGCACGCTATTGCACTGCCCTCACCTCCATGGTGGTAGTAACTGTTGCGTGTCGCTGCCGCTGTCACGGTGTTGGTGGCAGGCACATTGCACTGTGTTTGCCCTTGCCGGCCACGTCCTCCTTGTTGACTTGTGGATGGGCCGTTGCATTGCCATTGCCTGGTGTTGGTGATGGGTGCACCACTCGATAGCACCCTGCTGTGCCGCCGTCGCTGTTGTTGCAGTGTTGGTAGTGGATGCAGTGTTGCCCAATCATCGTGGCATGTTAATGCGCTGGGCCCTTCGCCAGCCTGTTGTCACGCAGTGGTGGCAAGCCATCGCCCCGCCCTGCCATTGTCGCCGTGTGGTAGTGGTGTGCCACTGCACAGCCCTTGCCCACCCCATCGTCATCTGGTGGTGGTGGGCAAGCCGTTGCTTCGCCTCGCTGTTATTGCGTGGTGGTGGTGTTGCGCCGTGGCGTGGCCCTCACCTACGTTGTCTGGTTGTGGTGGGCAGGCTATTCCACCACCATGCCACCGCCGTCTGGTGGTAGTGGGCAAGCTGTCGCCCCGCCTCGCTGTCGTTGCAGTGTGGTGGTGGTATGCTGCTACACGGCCTTTGCCTGCCCCATCGTCATCATGTGGTGGTGGTGTGTTGCTACACAGCCTTTGCTCGCCCCATTGCTGTCTGGAGGTGGTGGGCAAGCTGTTGCCCCACTTCACTGTCGTTGTCACTGTGTGGTGGTGGTGGTGTGCTGCTGTGTCACCCTTGCCCGCCCTGTCATCGTCTGGTGGTAGTGGGCAGGCTGCTACCTGGGCTGCTTCACCACCTTTGCTGCCGTGTGGTGGTGCGCCACTACGCAGCCATTGCCCTGCCTCGCCGTCATCGTCACGTAGTGGTGGGTTGCACCATGGGATGGCCCTTGCCTACATCATCTGGTTATGGTGGGCGAGCTATTGCACCGCTTTGGTGCCACCGCTGTTGCGTGGTGGTGGGCAAGCAGTTGCCCTGCCTCATCGCCGTTGTCGCATGGTAATGGCACGCCATTGCACAGCCCTTGCCCACGCCATTGTCACTTGGTGATCCTGGAAAAGCCATTAGAGGTTGTTACCTTCTACAATGTGGGTAGGGTGAGATACTCGGTCTGAGGGAGACTGGTGGAGTAGTGGAAAGTGACCAGAAAAAAAAATAGGAAGGACTTAGCTTTTGTTTTTGTTTCAACTGGGGAAACCATGTCGAGCGGGAATTCAAATACTCAACGAACGTGCAGTCACATGATGACGATGTTAGAATTTTCGACAAGTCCAAACACGTGTAACTAACGCGGTGCAACAATCTACCTCCCCCCACCACCATCACATGACCACAAGGAACATGACAATAGTGGCACATCGACCAGCCTGCCATCACCACCATGAAGCTGGCGGCACGAGTGTGCACCAACACCATCACCATGTGATGAGGCAAGGGGGTGCAATGTGCACCATCACACCCAGAAGACAATGCGGACAGTGGGGTGTTGCAACGGTAGGGGTGGCAGTGCCGATGCAACAATGAGCACATTCATGATGTGGTGTGTCACTGTAGTATATGTAGAGGGCTGCCTATTATGTAGTACACTGTAGTATGGCTAGCAACAAAAACAACTATAGAGTACTATTTTGACTACATAGAATTTGAAGTTCTACAGCCCCATTGTTTTTTTCCTGATGTGGGGGCGCCATCTCTCTAGGCGCTTGTTGGCCAGGCATAGTGGGCAGAGCTCCGAAGGCAAGAGAGTGAGGTTGGTGGGGTATGGTCGGACTTTGATATGGTTTTTGTGCCTTTTGGTGGTATTGTCAGTGGTAGGTTGGATGGAGGTGGATGTGCTGAAGTTGATGTTAGATGCAGAGGGCATCGGTTTCCGGGTCATCATAGTCGAGTATAAGACGGTTGAGTGGCGGTGATAGGGTGATGGGTGGGAGAATGAGCATGGTGGGGGGATGCGTGCCCCTGGATGGCAGATCGGCTGGGTTGTCTCTGCTTGGGATGAACTCTGCGATGATCCTACAGGGGGGGGATGCCAGGAGCTCATGGATGCGCCGGAAGGTTGCATTAGTGGGTTTATTCTTGCTACATCCCTTCCTCCAAGCTTTGATGACTCCTTGATTGTCACAATATACTTTGAGTGCAGTGCTGGAGGAGTCCCAGGTTAATAAGTAGTGAATGAGTAGCTCAAATGCAATGCTTTTGGCCCACCCGATATCTCGGCCATCAGTTTTCCACACTTTGCAGAGTCTCCATGCTCGCCATCGGTGGCCGATGGTGATTGCGACACCATAACTGGTGCTGGCATCAGAAAAGGCTTGGAGATCAAGAGTGCTGGTAATAATTGGCAGAGGGATAGGCTGGGCTGTCTAGAGTCTGTGTAACCACCAGTGGAGGTTGTCCCTGGTGCCCCGTGGTTGTCGATGTGGCAGGAACAGGTTGTTGCCGAAGATCCCTAGTATTGCTTATAGGTTGCTTAAGTAAGAATTCCCTTCTGGGATCACAAGGGCAGCATGAGAGAGATGACCTAGCAGCAAATTAGTCTCCTCCAGTGTGTGCATGGTAGTTTGCATCCAATTGTGGATTGCAGTGGCATATTTTTTCTTCTTGGCCTGGGTGAGACTGACTGTTTTGTGTTGCAAGTCCCAGTCAAGGCTGATAAATGTTGGTTTTGATGAAAAGGGGGTATCTTTCGATGGTTCCCAGGGGATCCCAAGGCGCTCTGAGATCCTGTCGATGTGCAAGAAGGAGTAGTTGTACTTGCAGGTGTGTGTTTCTGTATTGTTTGTGTTATGTTTTCTCTCGTTTCTCCTTGTTCTTTGCCTTGACCTTTGCCTCGTTCGTGCACAGACACATCTCTTGTCATCGTGATGACTCATTCCCTTCCACATTGTTCTATGACCTTCCACTTCCTTCGTCATCATGCTTACTCCTCCACATAGCCTCGCCGATGGCATCGGCTCCGCTTACTCATTCTCGCTTATCTTCTTGCTTTGTCACTTGTTCCTTGATGTTCTATGACCTTCCACGGCTTAGTCATCATAGGGTATATATACCACACTCACCAGCCATTGTACCTTAGCTTAGACCTTCTTGATTGTACCCACAATACACTTGGGTTTCCTCCTTGCTCCTCGTCCGAAGGTACCAGCCCTTCACCTCCTTGTCTACACCAAGCCTCCATGCGTCGGTACCTTGTCCTTGGACTTTCCTTGGTTGCGCCTTGGGACTAGTCATCTGGGCCTCCGTGCGCCAGTACCTTGCCACCGTTGAGCCTCCGTGCGTCGACTCCTTGTACCCGTCAAGCCTACGTGCGTCAACTCCTTGAGACCTTGCTTCCGTCAAGGCTATGCTCGTTCCTACCCAGACCAAGTGTAACAGTTTGCGTGTAGGTCATGGATTGGGAAGGTGCAGTCCTCTGCATACTCTTCATATGATCCATCTGCAAGTGTTGGACCTTTGTACCAGATTCGTCCCCCGTCCTTTAGTTTCCCTCCGTTGTTTGTAATAGCTTTGGCCTTATATGATCTACGCTGGTTGAATTCTGCGATCATGTTGTGTGGAAGTCTGATAAATAAATGGTCATCTGCCCATGCGAGAACGGGTCCAATTCCTGCTGCTCGGAATATATCAAGGCTAGCGTCACGAAGTTCACCATAGGTTCCTGCAGATGGGCCATATCTGAAGCATAGTGAGGTGTCGACTGCAAATTCATCTGGCTGATTTCTTGTGCAAACGACTAAGGCCGGCCAATTTGAAGGGTAGAGGGGGATTGTTTGGTAGGCTTCTGATATATCTCGTGTGGCTCCTTGGCATCCCTGTGGCAGTGACTCGATTAGTGCACAAGCTGTGTGAAAGGTTCCCCATGTGCATGGGAAGATGTCTGAGTCGACCTGTGAATTTATAGATGTAATGCCCCCCTGCGTCCTTGTCTATGGATAAGAGAGGTTCTGTATCACCCAAAACTTGTCTGGTCTGTTGGCTTTGGGTATCAGATTCAAGGGTGATGTTTGGAAGGGTCCTATGTGCCGCTCTAGTTGCTCTCGTGTGAAGGGGCCAATGTATCTTTTTTTGCTGTACTCCTTTTTGACTATTGCACGAAATGTGTCATAATGGGTAATTATGGACTCATTGTTCGGGGGGGTAAATGAATGAGTGATCTGGGGAGCGCGTATGTTGAAACCATGAATTAGCTAATGTACGATGTTTGGGTATTTATGTGTGAGATTATAATCTAGCAATGCATCTCTCCAGCCTTCTGCTTTGTATGGTGTGAACGCCTTGGTATAGGTTCGGTCATGTAGCGTGCTGACGGTGAGGGCAGTTATTTGCTCCATGACCTTGGTCTCCACAACCTGAACACTCGTGAACATGTCCATTGGATTGGCATCCCCACGGGTGTTGGAAATCCCAGCACAATACTTTCCGTTTTTATTGACAAGACGCCCATGTTGGTTTTGTATGCAGTGGATGGGTTGGGAGTTATCCCAGAGGCAGGTTGCATTGCAAGGAGCCCGGTCTGCATGGTCCTCGTGTTTCCCAAGGCACATGGGGCAGGTTGTGGGTTTGGCAATGTGGAGCAGCTGTTGCCACCTAGTGTCTTGACTGCGGCTGCATCTGGATGACTTGGATCAATGTCATGGTGATCTTGGAGAGTGTGACCACCTACCCTTCGAACAGGACCTGCGGCGCATGCACCTGTGCTGTGTCTCATTGTGCTTAGGTGATGGTGACCTGGATCGCTTTCGGGAGCTGCACATGAACAGTCTGCCCCGTTTGTATGTATGGTCATGGGAGGTTCGGGCTCTCTCAAGCTATGTGCATTGCAGCCGGTTTTGGTTGGGTTGGGAGGGGCCACCTGGGCAGTGGAGGGGTAGGGTAGTGAGGGGGGGGGCAGCCAAGGCAGTGAGGGAGGCAGCAGCAGGTGAAGGGCAGTGGCAGGACCATGAATAAGGCAGCAGCGTGGTTACATGCAAGGTGGCAGCGGAGCGGGGCACAAGGCAGCAGCGGGCCATGGGGGCAGTGGCAGGGCCGTGGGAGGGCAGCAAAAGGTCATGGGTGATAGCAGGTGGCTGCACATGGGTGGAAGGGGGGAGAGGGGGGGTGGGGGGCGATGCGGGGGGGGTGGTGTTCAGTGGAGTTGGATTGTTGGATCAGTGGGATAAAAAACAAGCCAAGCAATCATTAGAACGTTCGTTGGCATTGAGTGCGCAGGTGCTTATCTTTTCCAGCTGGTTCCTGACGTCTCTGGAGTCCAGCTCATGCATGATGCTGTCCATCAGGGTGCTATTGATGACCACGACATTGTAGGCCTTGCCTGCCTTCACTTTCTCATGCCAGTCTGTTCATACTCGGGCAACATAGTGCAGGAGTGCCTGGTCACCACAATTGCCCTCCGCATGTAGTGGGTGGTTCTCTATGTTGTGGTTGAATGCCTCTACTGCACAATCTCCCCATTTGGTGTCGTCAATGGCAGTGAGAAAGATGTTCTTGGCGAAGCTGAACTCGCCATATGTGAGTTCTTGGTCCAGTTTGGCATTCCTGGATGCCGATAGGGAACTGGCATCTTGTGCTATGAGTTTTCCCTTGAACCCTGTCTTGGTGAGAGTAAGGGTGTCATTCTCGTCTGCATGTCAAACCATGCATGCTGCCTCTAGTAATGCCTCCCTGGTGAAATACCACAGGGGGACAAACTTGCGTTCTTTCAGGCATTTGATTGCATATTCTGCTGGCTGGAGGGTGAGAGTAGAAGCAATCATTGTGTCTTTGTTGAAGTCAATGGGTTTAGCATTGGGTACATCGTCCTCGTCCTCGTCCTTATCCTCATCCTCATCCGGTCGAAGTGGAGGAGGAGTCTTGCTCCAAGGTCGATCTCCTGGTTGCAAATGTTCATTATTGCCCTCTTCTGGGTCTGGCTGCCTCCTCTTCCTCGGGGGCATCAAGCCCTGCGGTCCATCTTGCCTCTAGTGCTGTGTTAGGATCTCTATTGCTTGGTCTCTATTGACCCACTGGGCTTCTATCGTCAGTTGCACTAGACCGGCGAAATCCAGAGCAGTGAAGTCCGGGTTTTGGCGAGGGGGGCCCTCCATGTCTCAAGGTGCACAAGAGGTGGTACGAAAAGTGGTTGTTCGCCAAAGTTTTGGCAGAGGATGAGAGAGGTGTGGATGGAATGGATTAAATGAGTGGTGAAAGGAATGACTAGTACGAAGTGAGAGAGAAAAGAAAGAAGAGATTGATGAGGCTCTCTCAGGATGGTGGTGAAACGGAAGACCGAGCAGACACCTTGTCACAGCCACTCACTCAAAGACATAATTCTATTACTTGTCACTGGCGACTACGTACTAGAATGGCAATCTTGGCTCAAGCACAGCCGCAAGGTTTCCCGTCTTCTCACATGGGTCCCCTTCTTCCTCTGGAATGATGGGGCTTCGTGCCCCATCCAAATGCTTGCAAGGACCAAGTCCTTGCAATATCCTCATGAGAGTTTGTCTCTCGTGTGTCACAAAAAAATAAAATTAATGGCAATGCCTTATAAGGCATTGCAATGTTAAAATTTGCCAAGGGGGTTGTGATGTAATGTTCATGAAAGCCACTCCTTGTTTGATGAGATGGCCTACCTTTCTGGAGCACTCTATGAAGTCAGATCTGACACAGTGCAGTAACGTGACCTGAAATTATGGCAAGGCAGTTCCCATGCCACAGCTTTTAATTGGAATGCAGTCCCAATGTTGATACCCAAATAAAGAGGGCATCCTCTATTTGGCTAATTTCAACAAGTTCCAATAGATTCCAATGGATTCCCAGGGAACAATTACATGACATCCCATTCCCATACATTCCAACTGATTCATTCTATTCCAAAGACATTTCAATCATGCCAGAGAGATTGCAAGCAATGTATTATAGTCTAAATTCATTACAAACCAGTAGCTATACTAATTTACCCATGGGTATCTATCCTCATTGCCATTGTGCAGTGGTGTATGCATGGTGCGTCATTCCTCCCTGTTCTTGTCATCAAAGTGTGGTGATGCACCATCACAGTGGAGAGGCTGTTGCACCATTGTCGTGGTTTTGCCTTCATTGCCATCTGGTGCACATGTCATTGCCTTCGCCGTCACATTGGTGATGCACATGCTGTTGTATCCATCACTGCTTGTGGTGACTGTGGTGCACGTGTTGTGTGTCATTGTGTTGGTGATGTGTGCTATGCACCATTGCATTTGCTGTTGCTGAGGTGGTGGTGAGGGGCATGCTATCATGGTGCACTTGCCCTCTTCATTGTCAGGGTGATGCATGCATGGTCATGGCACTGTCATCCTCTTTGTTGTCATGTGGATGGTGTACATGCCATGCACCTTTGTCATGACAAGCAAGGGGCAGAGACAGCGATAGGAATGGTGCAGAGTGATGAGACTCACTCTACTAGCAGGTAACTTGGTTAAGAATATCACTGGTGATAGCCAATGGATTGAGTGAAGTGATTCAGGAGTGTGGGGAAAATGAGATTAGATAGGATCGGTTAACCTGAACCACTTGTAACTTAGTTACATGACATGCCATTATTTATAGTCTAATCTAAACTGAGTTTTAACTCTAAATCGTTGATCATTCAACAATCAACGAAACCATGTGATCTGTATGACTCATTATGAGTCATGTCTAGTCACAGTGACTCAAAGTGAGTCACTATGATTCATATCGAGTCATGCATTCATGTAGAACGCATTATCTAATCTGTGACCATTGATCATGATCAATAGAAGTCAATACCTTATGTCAGACTTCCTAAATAGTCAAATAGACTATTAATTGATCATTACTCAATAAATGAATGCTTTATCTTATTGATACAAGCTGTTCCTTCAACATGTCATTGCTGAGGTGGTGGTGAGGGGCATGCTGTCACAGTGCCTTTGCCTTCTTTGCCATTGCCATTATGTTGGTGATGTGGGTGCCATTGTGCCATTTGCCACTTGTGGTGACAGTGGTACATGCATGCACTGTGTGCCACTTTGTTGTCGCCAGATGTGGTGTCCTCGTCCCCTTTGCTGTTGTGTGGACGGTGTGTGCACCATGCACCATCATCAAGATAGTGGTGACACACAGTTGGGGTACTCATCATTGCATGGGGTGTATCATTTCCTGCTTTCCTCTGAGGTCATTGAGACTGGCAGTGATAAGGGAGGTATGTTGACCTGACTGAGATGAGTGAGTTGGTGTGATATATCAGCAAATTACCAATTAGCCGCAGTGATGACAGCATTATGGCAGTGTGACAGCATCTGACAGCATGCTACAGGCATCACATGCCAACATGTCACACTATTCACATGGTTACAGCAAGATATAGTCACATCACACAGTCACATCGCGTCACTGGTGACAGTGCTACAGAGTCCGTGCAGGGCATACAGACAGCATAGGCCTGCCGAGTATCTAATTAGGGTAAATAGCATAGTAAAGTGTACCAATTGATTTCTAATAGACAATGACTTAGAGAAATTTTGCACATTGATCATGTGACCATGTATTCTTTGCTTACATACTTTCACTTGCAGTCACAGCATCGGTCGTCGCTTCCACTACTCGCTGCTTCCACTCCACCACCACTGGCAATCTCACCTCACCTCGCTTGGGCAATGGTGAGCAACCCTACCCATTCACACATGCACTCGTGTGCACTCACCCACTCCAGGTCCCTCCATCTGCACATGCACCACCCCAGACATGCACACTCCCTTTTGCGTGTGTATCCACCACTATACCACCACCTCACGTGACACCAAGGTGGTGATGCACACAACATCGCGCCACCACAAGGAAGGACAAGCCATGTACCACCACTACACGATAATGATACGTGAGGGGCATGAAGGCATAACACCACAGTGCCAACAACAACAACAACCCTACCACAATGACAACAGGGCTCAACAACGCCCCCAGTTCCCATGACAACAATGATGACGAGGGTGCAGGGAGGCAACAACACCCTCCACCACATCACCACCACCACATCGCCACCAGGCAAATGGTGTGTGCCCAACCACAATGACCAGGCGAGGAGACGCAACGGTGCCTCCACCACCACAACACTGACAACTAGGTCGACGGAGCAAAATGGTGCACCTGCTGCTACCACCGCCATCACGATGACAATGAACGGCACACCCGCTGCCATCACCACCATCACTGCGACAACAACAAGGGTGAGGGTATGCAACTGTGCACCCACCAACACAGCGCCAATGACACAGGTGATGGTACAAGACGGTGCACTCACTGCCACCACTACCATCACTGCGCCAACGACAAGGGTAAGGGTACACAACAGTGCACCCACCACCACTGTGCTGACGATGCAGGCGACAGTGCAAGACAGTGTACCTGCGCTACTACCACATTGCCACAATGATGACAAGGGCGAGGGTACACAATGGCACACCCACCACCACAGCACTGACAACAAGGATGCAGGGGTGAAGTGACAACCTACTGAGGGATATGCAACAGCATTCACCACCACCATGACAAAGATGGCAGTGGCAGGGAGGACAAGGTAGCACAACTGTGCCCCCATCACCAACTGTGCTATGACACCACCACCATCACCGTCATGAAAATGGCAGTGATGAGGGTGACGAGGCAGCATGGCCATACACCCATCACCCACAACAAAGCAAGGTGGTGCATCCACACACACCCCATGGCGACGACAGCAGGGTGGCTACTGTTACACTTAGTCCCAGGTAGGGCCTTAATGTAGACCTTTGGTAGCCTGGTCGGAGTTCCGTGAAGTCCAAAGACTTAGCTGCTGCAATGTAGGAACAAAGCAGAATCAATGGGCGAAGCTAGTAGCCCAAGAGTCCAGAGTCAAGAGAGTAGATTGTTTGTAAAGGTAAGATCTAGCTTAGAGTACAAGTATTCAAGACGACGGTTTATATACTATATGGAATGCGCAGCAGTGCTGGGAAAGGGAAGTGGTGTGATGTAGCAGGAATTATGTGATTGGTTGTCGAGAATAGATCAAGAAATGAAGATCAAAATGGGAACAAGGGAAACACAGCCCTTGATGGCTGTCAACGAAACAACAGTTCAAGTAAACAATAGTCCAATCAGGTGAAACACCAATAAAGCAACATGACAACGAATGACAAAGAAAAGAATAAGCCTGTAAGGCTTGAATGACCGCTAAGAGTTCTTGGTCATAGATGGCATAGTTATGTTCAGCTTGTCCAAATATCTGTGATAGATAGCCGCAGGGATGCCAGTCACCATTGCCATCTTGTTGAAGTAGTACCCCTCCTGAAGCATGTTTGGATGTGTCGGTAGCAATTGCGAAAGGTCGAGAGACGTCTGGGAAGGCGAGAACAGGTTCCAAGGTGAAGATTGTTTTAAGACTGTTAAAAGTCTTGGTGCAGGTGTCTGTCCATGCCCAGGGAGCGTCCTTTTTTGTGAGGTCAAGAAGGGGTCATGCAATGTCAGAGTAATAAGGGATAAATCATCGGTAGAAGTTGGTGAAACCCAAGAATGACCAAATATCCTTGACTTTGGTTGGTGTTGGCCATTTGTCGATTCCTTTAAGTTTTGTAGAGTCCATGGCAATCTGTCCTGGTCGGATGATCATGCCCAAGTAATCCACTTCTTTGACATTGAATCGACATTTCTCCAACTTGAGATATAGGTCTAATTCTCTCATTCGTTGGAGAACCCTTTTGGTTCGTTCAATGTGAGTCTGTTCGTCCGGGGAGAAGATAAGAAGATCATCCATGTAGACGACTAGCCACCCTTCAGCGATAAGATCACAGAAGAAGTCATTCATGAATCGTTGGAACGTGGGGGGAGAGTTAGTCATGCCAAAAAACATGACCATTGGTTCGAAGAGTCCTTTATGAGTGATGAAGGTGGCCTTCCATTGATCTCCATCTCTGATTCAAACATTGTTGTATCCCCATCAGACGTCAAATTTGGTAAAGACTTTAGCGTCTTTGAGTTTGTCCATGAGGTCAGAGATCAAGGGAAGGGGGTACGCGTCTTGGATTGTATGTTCGTTGAGGTATCGGTAGTCTTGGCAGGGTCAGAGTCCCCCGTCCTTCTTTTTGACAAAGAAGAAAGGGGATGCCTGTGGGGAAGTTGAGGGTCTGATCTTCCCTGCTGCCAGATTCTTCCTGATGAAATCCTCCATCACTTTCTTTTCATCTGGAGATAAGGGATAGATTTTTGCAATCTTCAGAGTGAAGGAGTCTTTGAGGTTGATAGGATGATCGTATGGTCGTGATGGGGGAAGATGGTCGGTTGACTCTTTTTGGAAAATAAAGGTAAACACCTGGTACTCCTCTGGTAGTTCGGTTTTCTTCTTTGTCTCATCCATGGCCAGTTGGGTAGACATAGTAGTCTTCCTGATGGTACATTCCAGTTTCTTGGCCATGGCTGAAGTGGGGAAGAAGTGTGAGGCAGACTTTTGAATTTGTTGGAGAGCATAAGTGGAGTATGCTCTTCGGAGATATCCATCCAGCATTTCTTTCCCATTAAAGGGGTTTACTCTTTCTATTGGTTCCTTCCGGGGTTTGGTCATCGAAGTCCTTTTGACTTCTTTTCCTAGATTGTGTCCAACTGACAAGGCATGGACAAAGTATAGGTTTGTGGATTCGTCTTTGTCTTGATCAATGTTTATCGTCTTCTTCTTCCAGTCAATCATGGGGTTTGCCTTTTGGAACCAAGGCATGCCGAGAATAGCATTCTCTTGTCCAAGATGCATTACATAGAAGAACACCTTTTGTGTCACTGTTGCTAGGCAAACATAGAGGGTGACTCCGAATCTGATAGGTCCTTTGCTATTTTGAGTTTGGTCGGTGTTTCGTACGATGAAGGGAGAGTTTAGTTTTTCAAGTGGAATTTTGTGTTTGTGGATGAAGTCCCAATCGATGCATGAGATGTCAGCTCCAGAGTCTAGGAGGATAGAGGTGTCGACGACTTTCAATGTTCGGTTTGAGCAAATGAGTGAAGTGGGTGCAAGAAGAGTTCTGGATTCACTATTTGCTAATATTACAGGTGAACATTGTGTTGAGGTAGAGGGTCCTTGTGTCAAATGAGGCCCTCTTTTCAAAAATCCTGTTCGAGTGCTTTCTGAAAACAGGATACGTATGGTTCTTCGTCTTTATCCTCTATCTTCTCCAGCTTGGGGAGTTCATCATCTCTCTGACCTTCTTTTCTTCCTTCGGCTTGGTGGTTACCCTTCTCTCGTCCCTAGCTCAGCTGGTCTGTCCGTGGTTTGGACAATCTCTCATCAGTCCTCTCTTCCCGCAAGTGAAACAGAGTCCCTTGCGTTGGTACTCTTCTTGTTGTTCTCAGGAGAGGCGGACACGATCAACGTCCATGGCATTTGGGTCTTTGGCATGGGAGTGGGTGGTTCCTGGGAGGTAGGTGCGGGTAGTGGGAAAGGGAGTCCATTTCTTTGAGGTGGGGTGACGAGAGGAGAGTTGGTCAAAATGATCATGGTATGCTTGAAACTCTTCTGCTTTCGTGTACCAATCCTTGATTGTGGTTGGTTTGGTTCCTGAATGGTAGATCTGTCAAGTAAGAGTAGGGTGAAGTCCCTCTGTGAAGAGTCTACAGAGGACTGTTTCGTCTGTGACGAGGCTTTAAGCCGTGGCAATTTTGAATTGAGAT
>JBBPUD010000571.1:0-15103 GCA_038094475.1 Phylloporus aff. rhodophaeus
GGTGGGCACCCTCGTCATCCCCTTCGTCCCCTTGCCGTTGTGCACTCTCGCCTCACCGTCATCGTCAGCGGTGGGTGGTGGCGGGCACCCCCGTCGTCCCCTTGATCCCCTCGCCGTTGTCGCTGTCGGTGTTATCGTTGTCCTGGTTATGGTGGGCGCGCGGTTGCATTGCCTCGCGCGGTTGCTGTCGCCCGATCCCCTTGGTTGCCGTCGTCATGTGGTGGTGCACAGTTGCGCATCCCCAGTGCTGCCGTCGTCCTGGTTGGGTTGAGCGCGCAGTTGCTACCTCGTCACCTGCAGTGGCGAGCATGTCGTGTGCCGCCCCCGTTGGCACGCCGTTGTGCATGCCTTCGCCCCCTCGTTGTCGTCACGGTGGAGTGGTGGCGCGCAGTTGCGTAGTCTTGCCCTTCGTGTCGTCGTATGGTGGTGATGGTGGGGGAGTACAGTGGATCTGCGAAGCGCGAGCTCAATGGCTCCGGACTTGAAGCGGATGAAGCGGCGGCGGTAGATGGCGATGAGGACGCTAGGAAAATGGCGATAAACCCGTCAGAACACCGGCATGAACGGCCAGAACGAATGGTCGAAGAAGACTTACCTGGGATGAACCCAGACGAAACAGTCGAGCCAGGAGTCGAAGCGGTCGCGTCGAGAGCGTCGAGAGGTACCGAGGACGTCAATGACATGCCAATGGAGCTGCGGAACGCGCCAGAACACGTCAGCGAACGAGTGGAGCGAGCAGAAGCGGCCTACTCACCAATTAATCACCCAGACGAGCACAGTGACCCGGACTGCAAAACCAACGGTCTAAACCACTTGAGTAGACACCAAAAACATGCCGAGAACGCCAAAACCACGCATGCTAGCGATACCAACGCGCAGCGTCGAGATATCGGCTCAAGAGGTGATCTAGAAGGGAAAGTCAGCCTACGCGATCCCAAGCGCAAAAGGGACGCACCATCCGATACCAACGGCACTCAGCATCCTACAACGTCCCGAAACCGGCGCCAGCATGTGCGAAGTCGAAATGAACGCACAGAGTCGAGACACAGGGTCAGGAGCGAAGAAAGGCGGGTAATGCAAGTGGAGAGTCGATGAAGGCGACGAAATGCGCCGAACTGCCGCAGATGGTGACGATGGAGATAGGAGAGGGTGCAGAACGGATGGCAAAGCGAATGACGCACGTCCCGACTCGCAACGAGTCGAAACGCAGACGTTAGCTGCAGACAAGCCAAGTCAGCGAAATCGCAACCAGCCAATACCGATGCACGCACCTGGGCCACCCATAGCGTCCCACAAGCATCTCCGACGACCCCACTCGCACCCAAATCCACCACGTCGACGTGGATGACTAAAGCCGAACCTACAAGCGTCAGTCAGGCGGACACGGACTTACCAAGCCAAACGGTCACGCCGGACCATCCCAAATGACCTGTACATGATGTATACGACTATAGAGGTCAGTTGAAGATCAAAACGAGGGCTACATACCTGTGTACCAAGCAGAGAACGGCGGGTGGCGTGCGCATATGGATGGGGCTGGAATGAGTGAGAGAATGCATGCGGGGAAATGGGTGGGCATGCTCACCGTTGTCTGGTGCCCGTGCCATCTGTGTTGTTGCCTAGCCTTCACATAGGGTGGTGTCCCTCTGCGTTGTCCCTGCGCAGTGGTTGTGGTTAGTGGTAGCTGGACTATGGGGTGCGCGTCATCGTAGTGGCTGATACAGTAGTTGGCCGTTTCTCGCGGCTTCAGGGCTTCTGGGGCCCGGCTCAGCTGGGCTCGTGGCTTCTCAAAATGCTGAGCCGGGCTCCAAGCCGCACCAAGCCCCTGACGCGGCCTGGCCCGGCTCGGCTTTTTGGGGCTCGGCTTTGCGGGCTCAGGGCTTTTGAGCCGGGCCTTGACATCACTACTTCCTCTGCAGCAAGGATCATCGTCAATGGTGAATCATTGTTGAGGGAACCAGAAAGACTTGCTGTTGCGGTGGGCCGATCATTTGGGGCTGTAGGGCAGAACCTTTTGCAAAGGCTGAACACATCGTCTTTGTTTTGTTCCTTTGTTTTCTCTGTCCTCCTCTTGATACGGGGCTTTGGATGCATAACTGGCAGATGATCATGTTGCGTCAATTCTTCTAGTGTGACAACAGGACTTCTAGGAATTGTTCCGGGAGGGGGTTGAGAAGCAGTGATGAGAGACAGATCAACTGGAGGGAAATTGGGAGCAGGGCCTTGTGCAGAAGCAACAGAAGCGGAGCCTTTTGGGTCACCACTGTCTACAAAGCGTCTGATAGGCTTCCTAGGAGGGTCGACTCGGATGTTGTGCATCTTGGTTAAAGAAACTTGCTGTGTAACTTCAGGTGAGGTGGTATTGGTATGAGAGCCGACACAAGCCCTTTTGGAGATGGGCTCCTCGTTCTCAGATAAAGACATAAAAGTCCTCGAGACCATGTGGGAGCATTTTCTCTTTGCAGTTCCTCCACCCCTCTGCTCAGGTGCCTTCCCTTTGCCTTTCAAGGGAGCTTTGTTCTTGGTGGGGTTGATGCGCCTCTTTGAGACGGAGGTTGCAGTAGTCTTGCCTTTCTCCTTGCGCATTGAGTTGTCATCCGTAGAGTCTACAACCTCGCTTTCTCCGTTATTGTTGGCTGATTGTTCTTTGGGAGCTGCATCCAGTTTGAAGTTAGAGCTTGACCCTGAGCTAATGGGATTGACAACTTTGACATCTGGTGATCCATGTGGCACCTTGGTCTTGATAAGGACACGAGGCTTTGCCCGCTGAGAGCGTTTCTCACGGATGGTGGGCACTTCCTTCTCATTAGCATCAAGCTCCTTGGCAGAGCCCATAACGGTGGCCACGTCATGTATCTCAAATTGGTCACAGGTGTCTATCTCCTCGTCCGAATCATGAATGGAAATTGTGACGGAATGTGTGGTGTGGTCAACCGGCTTCTTCGGAGGTTCTGTGGCCTCATCCAAATCGAGGATGGTGATAGAGTCAGGGCCATGAGGGCAGGACTGCTTCCCCAATTTCTTCACATGCGTTACCACGGTGTTGACAGGTCACAGTAAGCCCTTTTGGTCAATTTTTAGATTTGCAAACATCCAGCAACTGTGAGTGTAAGGAGAGTCATAGTAAGGAGCAGCACAATGAATAACAGGAGTGTGTGAGGCCTGCAATTCTGCAGAAAGGAGTCAACATTATGGATCCATTTATTAAACAAACAGACCCACCCTTGTGCTGGTTGACAAGCTCGAAGTGCAGACCTGACTTGCTGGTGTTGTTCAGGACAGCCAAGAGAGTAGAGCATTCCGAAAGGGTAAGATTGGAAATGCCCTTTGAACCACCCTTAAGTTGGGGCTGGTGATCTTCTCCAGGTAACAGAACAGTGTCAGGCCAACCGTGACAAACAACCCTACTCTTGGCCAACTTCAAGGGGAAGCTCTTCCATGGAAATAACTTACCTGCAAACCATTTACATCCGACTTTCACTATGAATATTCGCACACTTGCACCATAGGTGGAAATGCGCACAATTGTTCAATATTACTATAGCGCATTTCCGACACATGCGGATTTGCAGAGACAATTGAAAATGCATATATATAGATTTCATATCCAAAAATCCCACAAATCCCCTGATTGTGGAAATGCGCAGAAACAATGTCAACGTGTGTTTATAGAGTGTATGTGTTATTTGCGCATTTCCCCTAACATGAATGGGATAGTTCCCTGAGTGCCTAATGTAGGGTTCAGAAGTTGGTGACCATATAATAAACCTACCATACCACCCAATCTGTAATGATTTTGTTCATTCACCTGTACACCAAACTCCAAATCAAGGAGAATACTGCATGATGTACCATCTTCCATGTCTTCAGCTGCCACATTATGGAGACTACAATCTTGGTGCAGAATTCCATCTCTGCAGCTGCTTGCTGTACTGCAAATGTTGTGTGAATTGCCGGCTGGAATGAGGTGAAGACTTGGGTGTAGGGTAACTTACCTAGCGGGATATCTCTCATACAGGAAACAAGTTCTTTTTTGCTTTTGAACATTGTCATCGGCCTCACATATGGAGTCATCACCATGCGTAGGTGCAACTGTTCAAGCCTTCATAGCCATCTTTCCTCCCCGGTATTTCTCTGTTGCATTTTTCTCCTTGTCTACCTGGACAAACCACCACGTGTATAACTTGGAAATGCCATCCATATGGCTAAGGTACTGCATGGTTCTAACTTTGTTTAGTAACGCTCAGTGCTGACTTGGATATCCGTGGACTTCTTGTCTGACATGGGTACCTATACCCAAGAATCTTTAATGACATAGTATTCACCGTTGTGATAAGCAAGATAGCAGACAGTTCCTTATCCCACCAAACTGGAACTCGAGTGCAATTATATTGATGAGTTCATAGACTGTATCACCCTGTAAAGGGAACCGAGAAGAACCAGGGGGTCTGGTTCCCCGCTCATGATCCCTTAGTAGTAGTAGTAGTAGGTTCACTATTGTGGGCTATTCCAAGCCTTGTATGTATTTGTCCTCTGTGCGACATATCAACTGACTTGTAACTTGTACAACAGATTGTCTTCTCTCTGTACGTCCGAAACCCTGAAATATCGAGTTTGGTGTTTTCTGACTTGATCAAAGATGGAAGTTCCTTTTTTCCCGTCCCCACAAATGTATTGTTCTACATCTTTTGTGACTGGTGTGAAGAACTAACTATCTTGACTGAAGATGTACGTGTTCACACTCTATCAACGTATGCAAGCAACCGCTCATCGGTACATAGATGTGAGCATACTAGTGTAAATCGAATGTTCCTACTGACAAATCTTACCGTTCAAAGGTAAAATAAGGTACCATCTTATTTCATGGTGCTGGTGGATCTTCATGTGTGCTGCGGAGTGTGAGATTTCGTTTTTATTTCCACCACAATAAATTGCCTCACTTTGTAGACACAGTGGTAATGATCCTTCGTGTGGGAGCATTATACAATCAATCAAGACTTGTCCTCGGCCCACTACTCACACTCTATGCCATTGAGGCAATCTCCCTCCTCGTAAGTTGTATCGTGAGCAATGTTTTATCAACGAGCTCTCCCGAGTGTGAGTCAAAGTAACTTGATATTACACATGACCAACAGACTAACCTGTCTACTGCTCGTGTAGTGGACGCTTTCCATGTCCTCCGATTTTCAATTTGTGGCCCTCCTACAAATCTGTTCATCCCCGCTTGGCTTCCAGATTTTTCCATGGCTGCCATGATC
Source organism: Phylloporus aff. rhodophaeus (assembly GCA_038094475.1). NCBI lineage: Eukaryota > Fungi > Basidiomycota > Agaricomycetes > Boletales > Boletaceae > Phylloporus > Phylloporus aff. rhodophaeus. The sequence goes on from JBBPUD010000571.1 coordinate 5,259, forward strand.
GCGCTCGGTGCATCAATGTGTTTTCTCACTGCTGCTCAATTCATCGGGGAATTCCTTCGAGTGTACAAGGCTACCCAAGGTTACCAACTTAACCGTTATATGAAACGTCTTGCGAGTGATGCCATAGTTTACTTTACCGTGTACGTCCAGTTCCACGCCTCGCCATATTCTTCAAGTTTTTTTCTGCACCAAGCTGACGGCACATCCTTTCGAACAGTGTTCTGCTATTTGCAGTCCTTGACATTCTATTTATCGCAAGTACCAATACATCCAGTGGATGGTATATAGCGGCTGGAGTGTTTCAAGACTTGACACCCATCGTCCTTGTACCCAGGCTCGTCTTGAACCTACGGGAGCTCTACGCGCAGGATGTACAGGGGAGTCACGTCGATACGGCATTCGGCTTTGGGTCTCAGGCCAGGCATGACACTGTTTCGAGTTCGATCTTATTTGCAAATGTTGGGCAAGGCGGGGACGAAGAGGATTAAGGCGATGAGATACAGGTGGAAGAGGAATGGTGCTTGTTACTAAGGACCTGGACCTGTGTTATTCCAATTGATCGACTATGTACATCGTGCTATTTATTCCGTGTTCTGTTGATCGTCTCTAGTCACTTCTTTGTATTGTGGGCATTTCATACTGTCGTCGCTCACTGGGTGAAGCATCGGATAAATAAAGAAAACGTACAGATGCTGAAGGGTTGGGATACCTTCTATCACGATTCGACGCTGGTGAGATCGCTAGATGGAGATCATTACCGTCGAAATACAAATCATAACACGTGCGCTCATGGTTGACCCGCGCTTCTCCTCTACATCTTGTGAAGGAGTGCGGCAGGGCAATGCTCTCAGTCCAAGAATTTGGTACCCTCAAAATCGTGCCTATTGGGGTTGAGAGATTTGTCTGCGAAATGTGTCCAAATCACGAGAGTACGAATTCGGCAGACTGGGTATGACGACAATTTGAACTCATATGACTTATTCTGGGTCAGCACGTCCCAAAAAGCATCTGTTATACTCGAATGTGTAAGGAAACGACCATAAGAAGTGCATATATGCAACTTTGAACTCGAGCTCATAAGAAATGTCGACATGGGATACAGCAAAGCGTACTCGGAGACCGCGTTCTCGGAACAGGATCAGTAACACTGGTACTATGTCCTCCACCACATACCGGGTTGATGGTAGCCTTGATCCGTCAACAACACGGAGTTGTCGCCTAATTCGGTACGGGAGTATGTTTTGCAATAGAGATGTCGAGGAAGGCGGCGCAACGCATTTTGCTGACATTGATTCGGTGAGAACGGTGTGTTAGTGTATATAAAACACACGTACACGGTTAGATCGTAACTGAGGGTATTAGGAGTATGTCAAGAGAACCGCTCATCTTCCTCTACGTTGGAGCCAGAGAGTTTGGAGAGGACGATGACCACTGCTTGGATGCCAGGTGGTAACGGTTTCTTTGTCGTATGTGGGAGTCCTCCGAGCGAAGACACGCGTTCGCGCTGAAAATTGGGTCCGTCAAGGCTGTTGAATAAAGGGTTTCTGACACTGTACACGCAGCAGTCATGGAATTGATCCCGGAAATAATTATCGTCGTCGCGATCAGTTTATCTCGTGTTAGACTCTCTGAGGAACACCGTGGTTTATACACACCTTTCACATTCATAGAGAGAATACAACGCCGGAGTCCTTGTCGACGAGTGCTTCATCTAGAGCTTGCCAGCGTGGGCTGCGTGGCTCGGAACGCACGGGCCAAACACTTTCCCACCGTAACTCAACTTGTTGGGTATGAAACAGAGCCAGGGTCTCGGCGAGTTGCTCCTCAAGGCCTCATCGGGCGCTCTACGATGGAACCGATGTGATCATCCTTCCCTCCTCAAATGCCGCTTAGGCTTTCTTACCTCGCTTTATCTATCCTTCTCGTGAGCTTTTGTGCACTAGTTCAACTACCAGCCCAACGGGTCCTCTATTCGAAAGAAACAAATCTCACCATTTGCGCGTTGAATGAAACAGGCGAATGCAGCATTCCCTTCACCCTGATCGACCTCTAGAGAAGTTTTCAGATGGAGACCGAACCAAGGACTGGACGTGTGCCATATGAACGTGTGGTCAAAGTTGGGCCCTGAACTCTCATCGGTGAGCGACACGGCCTTGATGTTCCACTATATGTGCTATTCTCGTCATCAGTTTCATGATTAAGCTACTCGGGTACCGTATCGACCGATAAAGAGATCGTGAGCGGGCATGATGGCGACGACCCTCGGCGAGCCTATTCCTGAAACCTGCCACTATCCCTCGATTGCTATTAGCTTCATGATTGAGCGCCAGGTTGTATGGTGCCATCTAACCACGCTCCGCCTGCGATGGTTTTATCAATAGGTTCGTCCTTCGTTATGGCGCATTCCTGGCTATTGTTCTCAATCCCCTGCCTGGGGACCTCCACAGACCTACACGTCAGTCACTGTATCCCAGTTCTTCTCTAACACTTCCGTCGACTCTCCTACATGTATGTTTGCGACATTTTCGTTGCATTCTTAGCTTTATAATAACTTCAATCCTCATACCTCGAGTAGCTTTCACCGTAGACTCATTCAAAGTCCATGGCCCGACGTCATCCGGTTACGCAAAATACTGTATCATGGAAGGTGTGATTCAAGTTCAACAGCAGCCTTCCGAGCAGTATCACCGTATACAGCCAACTTCCAATCTCACATATACCGCCTGCCACGGAAACTGAAATTGGGGCACGTTCGGTCAACATCACAATGCTTTATGACCAGCTGAGTGGACTGCCTGCGCTGTCGTTTGTAGGATCCCGGCTGAAACTTCCATGTCTCGCATTCAAGCTTGGAGAGGCAGCGGTGACTCGACATGGATCAGAATTCGTATTTCGCGCACAGACGAAAATGCTTTGGCATCGCGGAGATCAGAACCAAAGAGGATCTGTCTCGATTAGGATCTCTGTACCTCGTTCATCCTTGGATCGACTTTCTCCTCGCTCGAAACTCTGTTGGGAACGTAGCTCAGATGGCGGCTCTGGCAGTTCCTAAGGAGAATATAGACGACAAGGGTGAGCTACCATCCTCGTCTGGCCTTTCCGATATCACGTCGACCACCAGAGCAACACGGCTCACCGGCGGTTGTTGATAGCTGGGATGTTGCATCATCACAACCCTCTTCGATCTCGTCGCCCGCAGAAAACCAGATGCGTATCCTCCAATTTAGCACTCGGCTCAGACAGCCGTTTGGCGCCCTATTGCTTACGCGGGCATGACAGAATATGGAAGAATACAGGCGAGTTTGATCAGAGTACAGGTAGAAGAGATCATGCCAACGATTTGACCAGGCTGATGAATTGTGTGCGTGTCGTGGACGTGCTCTGATGGTCTGTTGAATTTCCTTGACTTTTGCGACTTCCTGGCGTGTCCTTCTTGCTTTGGCTCATAGTTCATGTGCTCCACATGTTGTTCTTTGAACGTTTATTTAATCTCCGAGGTCTCGACCGAATGTACTCGCATTCGTTGATCGGGTCTTGTAGCTGTTATATATAAATCGTTTACGTCGAATGGTTGCAAACTTATCAACATCAGTGCATATGTACGCGCCCAGGAGGACGCGATGATGACATGGGGGGCATGAGAAAACTATGATAGCGAGCGCATACGCAATTGAGTACATCACCCAAGATAGTTTCACTGGTAAGTGTGGTTCTCCATTCACTAGACAGGCGAACAAGTTTGACCGCGGTGAGACATGGCAAGGGTGATCCACAATATATGTGGGTTGGCAGCGACATTAGTGGAAGACCATGGCTGTTCTTGGCACGCATCCTCATCAGACTAACCGTTAGTAGGGATCTTCTTCCCCTCCTTGCGCATGTGTGCTTGCCCGACATTTACGTTTATACTGGCCCTCACTCTTTCTCGCACACTAGACCTTATGGCCTGCATCTTCATCCGTAGGGGTAAAGTTAATGGCAATCAAGCGCTGAGGGGTGTCCTGTTTTAGAGAGGCACAATTTGAGTACTCACGGACTACAGCTTTTTAGTTTGCACCTTTGTGCTCCTCGTCAGTCCTATGCCATCAGTTACGATAGGTGAGTACATACTAACAGAATAAAGTCGCATTGATGTTGATTATTCGCTTTCAAGCTATTGCAGGTGACGAGGTAGACGCACTGACATTTACAACAAATGGCGACTATCTCGTCAGCGGAGGCCATGGGGGCGTTCAGGTATGGCAAGTGAAGGACGGCCAACCAGTAGCGAAAATGCAAGTGAACAATGATGTCTACTGTGTTGCTGTCTCCAAGGATGACAGATACATCGCCGCCGGGTTACTCAACGGTGACGTGTTGGTCTGGGATGCAATGACCTTCGAACGAATCTTTACGAACAGGATAGCTCAGTGGATTGCCGTCTGGGACGCCGACTTCTCACTAGACTCGTCTCGTCTCGTCACTGCCGACGGCGGGAATGGCACAGCTACTGTCTGGGATCTCCCGGCGCGCCGAAAAGTGCAAACACTTCCCCACGGCGGAGGGAAGACGGTCCAAGCAGCCAAATATTCACCACAAGGCAACTGGATTGCGACGGCTGATCCCAGTTCTGTCCGAGTCTGGGATAGCAATGATGGACGCTTACTTGTTGACGTCAAAGTGAAGCTGATACCATGGCACGGTCTTCTCTGGGCCAATGACAACATCTTGGTCAAAACACAGGACAGCAAAATCAGGCAAATCGATGTAGCCACCGGGTCAACTGTCTCCGAGTGGTCAGTTTCTCATTCCTACTACCAGACATACATTGCGCTGCCACAACACGGGAAGTTTTTGGCACACTCCACAAGCAATGTCATAACATTCTGGGACACCTCGACCCACGCTGAACTCGGTCTCATCCCGGAAAAGAGTGACGGAGACCCAACCGCATTCTCTCAGGACAACCACCTTGCGATCGTTACACGTGGTAATATCATCATAAAAGCTCTCTCGATGATCAAAGTATGTCCCTTCATCGTTCAACTGTCTTTCCATGCATCTGTAAACCCACCGTTCTGATCTACACATCGCATCTAGGAACCAGAAATTCATATTGGTGGTACTGCACTGGATGCATGGAAACACGACCGACTCACTGATGCAGAAGCGCTTCTGACTGCGGCAATCACAACGTCCAAGGATACAGCATATCATGCACTCGCTGGTCGAGCCCTTGTCTTAGCACGCTTGAGACAGTGGGGTGCAGCACTCATTGACGCTGAGAAGGTACATCGTCTCCTACGTTTACATACAGATGCTAACTCTATCCTAATCTAAGTCTCTCAAAATTCAGCTTTCCGTTATCGGCTATATTGCGAAGTGTGTGGCCCTCGTCGGAAATGGCGACAGAGACAGGGGATTCCAGACATGCAATGTTGCGTTCTATCACTTCCATTCAAACCATGTTACCCTTATCCTTCTCATCAAGGTGTGTATTTTGTTCAATGCGATTCAGTGTTCGTTCGACTTCTTTCTGGTCAGGCTATTGTCCTATTTATGGCTGGAGAAAAGAACGATGCGATATCACGCATGGACGACCTCATTGCTATCGTGGACTTTAACTCGACGTTATACGTAGTCCAGGCAAGTGAATGATGTGTGATCATACCCTGGTGTCACTGACGTTTCTTATAGGCATATATGCACCTTTTTCTTGGGAACTTGCATATGGACGGTGGCAACTATCAGCATGCCATTCAGTCGTTTGAAAACGCCCGAGTTAAACTGGGTAACCGTACATGTCAACCACCGTTGATAGTCTCATTGGTGTGCCCCTCACCATCTCACAGCATATTGAAGTTGATCAGGGTTACTGACAGATTTCGGGGTGGAAATTCGATGATCTTGCAATCATTATTCGACAGCGATCTTGTGAAGCCCTCCTTTCGGCAGGTCGTATAAATGATGCCAGCGAGTCTGTGTTGCGCATAGTGGATCAAGAGGTGAATATGACTGGGCCTACTGTGACATGGGCTTCTGGTGAGTAATCATTCCATTTGTCCTTACGCTAGAGTCTAAACTCTACAGATTTCATGCAGCGATGTCTATCCGCAACGGAAAATAGAAGCAATGCGAGCGGGGGAACTACTCGCGGCAACAGTACCCCGGCACCTCAGGAAATCTCGTCTGAATTGCGCCTGCCGTTATTGAAGGAGTGGGCAAGATTTAAACTGACGACTGGGTCCTGGAAGGATACGTTGGTTGCCGCTACCGATGTGAGAATCCTTCCCTCTTGTACCCCTTGCATACCTGACATCGGTTATGCCTGTAGTTTGTCATCCCAAGATTCACAATCTATCAGGTTGTGTGCGAATTTCTAGAGTCGACTGACCGTGTAGTGGACGCAGTTACGTGTTTCTATCAGTTGTCTGGGAAGTCGTCACACAAAACACACGGTGAGCGAGCAAACTGGACCTGGGGTGAGTGATCATGTGGACAATATAAATGGTTTCCATATGACCATCCTTATTAGAATTTAAATCTCGATGCTGTGGCAAGTTAGAGGATATTGGGGATGCATCCCTGGGTGCAAAAAAATATGACGAAGCCATTTCACACTATACGATGGCATTGTCACTAGACCCTGCCGTCACGCAATACCTACTAGTGAAGCGAAGTAAGGCGCATATGTGCAAAGGCAAGTGGGATGATGCCTTGAACGATGCGAATCAAGTACGTGGTTTCGACTCCTCTGCTCGTGCAAGTTAACGGGTACTCTTCAGATAATCAAAGCCGACCCATCCTCTCCCTCGGGCTACGAGAGAAAGTATGCGGCTTTGCATGGTATTCAGCGCTATGATGATGCAATACACGCATTTGAGACGATGCTGTCGAAGATGTCGCAATCTTCTGACCCAGAGATTCGCGGTGAGGTAATTACTTTATGTGAATACTTTTCTGTTAATGTTGTCTTGTAGACCGGTCACGCCATTATGTCAGGCCAGAAAAAACAAAAGAAATTATTCGTACGACCATTGCAAAAACAATTCGCGATTGCCCGTTGGTACTTATCAACACGACGTCTGGTCGGCTCTGCAACAAATCGGAGCAGGCTTCTTCTTTCGAAAAGACACCAACGTTCACAGAGCTTATCTCATCTACGACCACATACATCGACAACACTCGTATCAGGCGAGAAGTTGGCAAATATTTCCGTTACGCCACATTTTCACACAAATGGGAAGAAGACGAACCTTTATACGAGGAAGTGATCGGAATTGTCGTCTATGACCTTCAGCCATCTCCCACTCGTAACAAGCTTCGAATGTTCTGCAGGATCGTTCAAGAAGCAGGTTTTGTTTGGGCGTGGAGCGACACGTGCTGTATCGATAAGCGGAATCACTTCATACTTCAGGAAGCGCTCGTCAGCATGTTCAAGTGGTACGAGAACTCAGCGATGACAACCATCTACCTTCTCGACGTTGAACCGCTAGCACTACCTGGTGCTATGACAAGGAGCATTTGGAATATGCGAGCGTGGACGTTGCAGGAGTACCGTGCGTCAATGGTGGTCCGATTTTATACTCGGGATTGGACACCATACCTGGGTCTCGACCTTTACAATCACAAGGACTCACCAGCGATCATATCCGAGATGGAGGCGGCGACGGGTATTTCGGCACAGGCCTTGATGGCACTCCGTCCTGGTTTAGACGATGTACGCGACAAACTTCACCTTGCCTCCATGCGACAGACGACACGAACTGAAGATGCTGCGTACTCGTTACTCGGGATCTTTTCCATGTCCATGCCGATTTCATACGGGGATGGAGACAAGGCACTCGGCCAATTCTTGGCACAGCTACTCACAAGTTCAGGTGACCTGAGCATCCTCGCGTGGACAGGGAGGTCTGGCAGCTTCAACAGCTGCCTCCCTACCAGTATCACCGTATTCAGCCAACATGCGACTACCCACATCCCGCCAGCGATCCCAGATGCCGAAGTTGGAGCAGGTTCACTCAATGCTACAAAGTTGTATGAGCAGCTGAGCGAGCTCCCAGCACCATCGTTTGCAGGGCGCCGAATGAAGCTTCCATGTCTCACCTTCAAACTTGGTGGAGCTGTGGTGTCTCGGAACGGGTCCGAATTCGTGTTCCGTGCGCAAACGAAAATCCTTGGGGTTGTGGAGATCAGAACCGAACAAGATCTCTCTCGATTGGGCTCTCTATACCTTGTTCACCCTTGGATCGACTTTCTCCTCGCCCGACACCCTGTCGGGAATGTCGCGCAGACAGTAGCTGAGAAGATTTCAAGTGACGGGGCTTCTGTGCCGGGCGAGCTGCCATCCCTGCCTGGTCCCTCCAATATCACACCAACGGCCAGGCCAACACGAACAGCACGGCTTATTTCTCGCTTCGGGCGTCCGTTTGGCAGTCGTCCTGGCTTAGATGCTGCATCACTCCGGTCCCCTTCGACTGTGTCACCTGAAGAAAAACAGATGCGTGTCCTCCAATTCATCGCTCGACTCCGACAGCCATTCGGCGCTCTCTTATTCACGCGGACACGGCAGAACATGGAGGAATATAGGCGAGTCGTTGCAGAGAGTTTGATCAGAGCACAAGTAGAGGAGATCACGCCAGCAATACTGGATAGGCTGGTAGACCGCGTACGGGTTGTCGACGTGCTTTGATGACTTGATGGAGCAGTGGGACCGGGCTGCGGGGAGAGGGTCCAAGCAGAGTAGACTGTCGAGGGGATCCAGCACCCGCACGCCTTCCGGGTTTCACTGCTAGACTTCCAGGGTCTGTCCCAGTCTCCCCTCTCCAGCGTAGTTGGTATTCGTTGAATCTGTAGGCAGTATTATCTATCGTCATTTTCTGGAAAAGAAGACTGGGCGACGAAACCCACTGTAAACCACATTTCAATCCACCTCCTCCTGAACAGTAAATGAAACATGAATAACACGCACTACCAAAAGCTTGAAGCTTGAGACGCGATGTCTGAATCAAAGGCCACACGGACTTTGGCACATCCTAGCGAACGTGACTACAAGCACGCCCTCTTGTCCCCATCGGCGCCTTCCGATCCCTCATCTGCGCATACAATCGTGCTCAAAACAACGCTGGGGCCTCCTGAATAACGAGCAGGCTGAGAATTTGACACAGATGAGCACCTCGAGAACATAAATATCGACAGTCTGGTGACGCACAAGGAAGAACGACGTAGATGCCCCACGTGCAGGATCCGCCCCTGCCACAACCATATGTTGGTGCCGAGAAAGGCATCAGACGTACTCCACCTGCGTCGGAAAGAAGCACATAACTCGTCGGTCTGTCAAGTCCATGTATACGAGACATATGTACCCCGTCTTGGCATGTGAGAGCGGCATGCATATCCACTTGCATACATGGTATGCACGACTGACCGTCATCATATACGATAGCGGTAAAGACAACCACTGAGAAGGAACGCCAGGTTAATGCGCGGAAATCACTGGGATTGAGGAACGTACGCGTCACACAACTGTTCATCTGAATGCTCCTGTACGCCTGCAGGGCGGACGCCATCACTTAGAGTGGACGTTGAAACAACGAAAACCTTGACCAACCAAGACGGGTTGTTGCCCATTTGTACAGTGTACTGGTAAAAAGGATCAGGCTGGCTAACCTTGAAAGTAACGTACGAGCTCTACTCTGCGCCAGTCCTTGGGATGAGATTGCGGTGCGAGTGGCATCATCATTAGAGTCTGACTTACTTCTCCATGAATGAACTTGCATTACAAATTACCAAGTCATATGAGAAGATATGTGTACACACGTCATTACTGCAGCACAAGTCGATCAGTCAACACAAATCAAACACAT
>JBBPUD010000572.1:0-15096 GCA_038094475.1 Phylloporus aff. rhodophaeus
ATACTTACTTTTTGATTCACTAATTTTACTAGATATACTAGAACACTTTATGACTAGAGTACTGGTACACTGTTATGTCTAGATGGCTTTTCTACTTGACTTCTTAAACTACTGAGACCATTGAGCTAACTTTCTAGCTTGGTTTCTGGCTCTCTTCAGTTTCTTGGGTACTTGTATACTTTACTACTTGTTGTCTGCACTACTGAATTGTCTTGTCCAAGTCACCCAGTAGACTCAAGTCAACCCAGAATTTTTGTAATTTTACTGATAAACAAGGATGAAAAGGTATCTGTAGAGAAAGTTTCCATGGTACATGATTGTTGGCGTGATATCTGAGTGTTGAAAAAGAATGAAATGAGAAGGGTAACCAGACAAGTCATGACCAACCTTGCTGTGGATATTATCAATCATATTGAAGGGGCGGCATATGAATTGGTTGTGGTTTGAGATCCAAGCCTTGTAGCTGCATTGGAACAATTGTGTGTGCCAGCAATGGCCAAGACCAATTTCCAAGACTTGGAATGCAGTGCTGATTTCTTCCAACGTCCTTCCCACATATACCGCACCATTGATTCTTCCACAATCATATTACAATCTTATAGATATCCCTCTTTGTCACATACCATGCCACCCAAATGTCCATATCATGCCAGGGAAATTACAACAGAGAAGATCCCTTGCAAATACTGTACAAGAGAAATATCCAAACAAGATCTCAAATCACATGAGTCAGGTTGTGCAAGTAGACAAGAGAAAAAAAAAATTCAAGGAATATGTAAAAGAGGTAACCCAGGTTATTGATACCCATTTGTTTAAAGGTAAGACAACAATAATCTTGATGGAAATCCTAACCTGCATGTATAGAACATGAACTGCAACATCAAGAAACATCATCTTGGAACCCAATACTGCAGGTCCCACCACTACTTGATCCATTGTATATACCTCAGCAAACGATTGATGTTTCCAATCAGATTGAACATGATTTGGATGAAATGAGCATGGACTCATGGCGACATAAGTCTTGTGTCTGCTTCTTTCTGTTCACTCACATTCTTAAACAGGTTCCTCCTGCATGGGTACATCATATGGCATGGATAAGGGTGGTAATAGCTCTCAGGGCTTCGTCAATCAGACACCCAAATCATTTATCATGGAAACTGTGAACGCTGCTCCTGACAGTTTCAAAACAGAGTATTATCCTAAAAGTCATTGGGTCACTGCATACAAATTATTTTCAAGCTATGGAAGACAATCTTTTACTCCTGAATTGGCTGACAACAGGCCTTGAGAGCTATTTTTATCTTGGATTGACTTTGAAGTTGCCGTGTTTACCCATGAATTGGCCATGAGCCAAGAGCAGATTGACTGCTTGCTCAAGTTAATCTGGCACATTGCTGATGGTCATTCTGGATTCTTGCTTCAGTCCTCTTACAATGTGGTCTCGTAGTGCTTCTAAATTGACTCCTGTACGTATAATACCAATGCTGTAATATTAAGTTTGTTTGAATTCTGATCTCATTTAGCTTCAACAAAATATTATTTCAGTACCATACAAGAAGAAGGTGGTGGTGTATGAGGTGTATGCACCTCTGCTGTGTGATTAGGCTATGGATCTACTTGAGGACCTGCTTCTTGCACCACACTTTGTGTGGGATGCTCAGTGGCTCTACAAGCATGATGGCACAAGATTTGAGCATTTCATCCATGAACCTTGGACAGCCAACCACTGGTGGGAAATTCAAGTATGTTCACGTTGTTAACTCTGATCTATAACTACTAATTCTATTGATCTACTATTATATCAGTGTTATTAGTCATCTTTGCCTGCTGATAATGGTGTTCTGTTTGCATTCATCTTGTATGCTGACAAGAGCTACCTTACTGCATCTGGAAAGGTGAAAGTGTATCCTGTGATTACCCATTGTGCCAATCTATCTTTAAATATCAGAAATAGTGATGGCCTCGGAGGAGGATGCATTGTTGGGTTTCTGCCTATTGTGAGTGCTTCCTGATATTTGCAGCAACTATGCACTCATAATTTGTTTTTGGTTGAAATCCTTGACAGGTTGCAGAGGACTTTGCAGAAGATGGGAAGCTATCATACACAAATTTGAAGCGTGTTGTGTGGCATGAATTGTTCTGTAAGATCTTGGAGTCAATTGCTGAACTCTTAAAAACTGGCTTCACATAGATGTGCTTTGACCAGATCCTACATATATTGTTTCTGATCATCCTAATCCTGTCAGCTGACTATGAAGAACAGTGCGTTTTTTTGGCTTTCAAAGCAAATACTATGAATAATATAGTTGTTTTATAGATGTATAATGGCATTGATACAGGGTCTAAATTCTCAATGTCCTTACCCTGTTTGCCTCATACCCCATGACAAACTCTGGGACCATGCAACAACTTATTGTCTTCAAACAGCTCAAGATGCAATCATATTCATTGAATGGTGGGAAAGGGATCATGCCACTAGGGAAGAAGCACTGAAGTCCCAGAACCTGCAGCCAATTGTCATTTGTATACTAAATTCAAGTCTTGATGAGTTTTGAATAATGTATTAGAACACTTTATGGTATGTTCTGCATTTGGATCCTCACTGGGCACTCTGTTTTGATCCCTTGCACTGTGATGATCACAGGATGTGGGGTACCCACTTGTTTTGCGAGGTAAAGCAGTGATTGGCTACATTGGGTCGTGAAGCCAAGAAAAAGGTAGATGATCAGTAAGCAACACCAAAGACACTATAATACGCTCATCACTGATTCAAGTTCCCAGGCACAGTGAATTTCCGTGTTGGTGTTACACAAAGTGTACAAGGCAAGGACAAGGTTTTGAATGTTACTCATTTGATGGAGGACACTTATGAAGAGGTATGACAATGTTGTCAAGGAGAACTCAGATAACTAGGTGATGACACAAGATGTACACTTGTATTGTGTAGATCAAGTATGAGGTACATCAAGTGTCTACTCTAGATATTTATACAAGAACAATGTGCAGCAGAGAACAATAAAGAACATCATGGAATATCAGGAAAACTAAGCTGGTGCGAGAGAACCAGACTATGGAGGGAGCTGTCCATCAGGATCAAGGAACAAGATGAAACAAGTGATGAAGGCAAAGCACATAGCCAAGGGGCTATGTGTATAGATACATCATATCAAGACCAACAATGAGTAAGGCATGCTCATAGTGTTCTAGACAGAGCAAAGGCACGGCAAGATAAGTGATACGAGAGGAAAAGAGAAAGACACCAGGATAGAGTAAGGAAATTGTAACAGTTGGTGGAAACTTTGCATTTCAAGTCTGTCACGAACATACATTTTAGTGATGGTAATCAATTACTTGACATATCCAAAGTAAGTTTGATGTTCAAATCATCAATAACCATCATCCTAATAGCCACTTTCAAAAGCAAATTCCTATTCACGGCAAAGAATGTGCTTACACATGAATCTGATCCAATTGGCTACTTGTTGTTGAAGGCCACTTTGGCATACTTGCAATACCACACATACCTAACACTTGATATTCAAATGGAAACCACCCTCATGAATGGTGAGGCTATGCTTCTTCAATTTCAAGTGCTACTTGAGGTACAACATTTGATCTGTTGATGTATTAATTTTATTATTAACTTGGCACATTTTTATATCCAGGAATACATTACTGCACAAGGTGTCAAACTCACAAAGAACTGGAATTTCCCCAAGGCCCATCTGGCCAGACACGCAGCTCAAGATATCCGTAAAAAGGATGTGGTTCGAAACTTCAGTACACACCCAAATGAAAAGCAACATGGGCCCATCAGGTGAGTGTACCTGCGTCAGATGAATCACAGGGATGCATCAAAGCAGGTACGTTATATTATTACGATCATGTAAAACTAATTGACACTGGTTAGCTGGCGAAACTAGATGAATGGACCCTTGTAGCCGAGTTAATCAGGAGTTGTCTCAACCATCTGGACAAGATGTATTGTAGAGCCACACTTGACAAGTCCAGTATTGAAGATGCCAAAGAAGATATTGATGATGTTTCTGTGGTGGATTACATATACCTGGGCTCCCCTCAAAAACCAACAACATTGGATGCTGTGCAGCAAGAATGGTCAATGTCTAACTCTGTGTTTCAAAAACTTCCAGAGGAAGTTTGTTACGTTTATAAACATGTTTGCCACTGCCCATGGGATCTCACTTCCAAATGATGTACAATGGTATATTCCCAATAATGAAGGCTCTAAGGTGTGTTTTTACCTGCTCATATTTAACCACAATAATATACATCATGATGACATGGTGCTATCAATCAAAATAACAGATCCAAGAGTTCCATTACCTCAAAGTTAATTACAAATCCTCTGTAGATTGGAAGGTAGTGACTGACTTTTTGCGATGTCATCCAAACTTCCATGGAAATGAGTACCATGACTACGTACTTATTTGCTTGCAAGAACGGCATGGAAATGAAAAACACATCTTTGCCTGCCTGCTCTTCATGTTTCGCTACAACCTTCCCTCTCATCACACACCTCTAGATCTTACACTCATACAGCCCATAGATGTTCCACTCGGCAACCACACCAGAATCAACTGTGATCTGGGCTTCACTCATCTTTGTTCTCGCCCTGTAGGTCAAGCTGAATTCATATCACTTCATTCCATTGTCTGTGGTGCTCTTCTTGTACCAGATTTCAAACTTCGGGTTTGGACTTTTTTCTCGTCAATTACATAGATAGTGACTGGTTTCTGTGAGTACAGACACTTTGATTGGTCTGTTTTGAGGTGACTTATTACCATAATACTAATGCAACATAATTCAACATAATTCAACGAGAGGTAGTTGGAATGATTTGAGTCATTGAAAACACGTTGGTGTGTCTGATGACTAATAATCTACATTCTCAGACCTTTCAAGCAGATCCCGGATGATTCTAAGTCATGGGCAACTTGAATTCTTCATGAGTTTCTCTTTGAATCAAAGTGAAATATCAACTCAAGTCATTGATTGGTTGTTTCCCAGCATGTCTTAGTTTTACATGTAAATCAAGGGTCCTAATCTCTGTTTTTCTGTGAGTTGTGTTGCATGCATCTGAATCATTACACAAGTACTCATGCCTTGCACCCTGCCTCACGACACTCATTTGTCAAGTTGGACATGATGATTTGAGCACCATTGGAAAGCAAATGCATTTAAGTGGAACTTTGATCGTAGAGAATGGTGTGTCATTGTCTGTCATTCCATTCTGTGTCACACTACTGCATTCAATACTATCCTGCACAATGGCTCCTTGTGCTAATGTCCCACAAGTCCCTCATGATGTTGGAGAGGAATTTGACTTGGATGAGGTTAGTGGATCTAAGACTGGGAATGATGTCGACTTTGAAACTATCCACTCTGCAGTTTCCTGTCCAAGTGATAATGCAACTAACACCGACCTTTGCAATGTGTGTTTTTACCCTGGATTCCTCCTTACTTCCAAGATTGACAATATCCAAGCTCTAGAAGAATCCCAGAGGCTCTTACTCGAGCTTCATGGCAAGTGCAAAACCCTAGAGATGCAGGTCGCTGTGCACAATGCTCAGGAAAGCAAATGTTGAGGGAGAAAAGTGGCAACCCTCAGTGGAGCAGCAATGAACGTCAAGCTCCAGAACAATGCCATACACATGTTGGGCTGAAAGTACTCTATAACACATTGCTTTTGGGTCAACCCCAAGATTTTTCCACCAGTAACCAACCTGGACATCAGTTTTACCTGTGCAGAGTGTTGGCTATCACCACTTTCCATTGAAGATGCTATGAAGACCAAGCTCTACATATTCGTTCCAAATGATCTGCATATGCTAATGGCCCATAAAGCCTTTGGAAACATTGTAAGCTAACCTTTTCTCGTCTCCACTATCACCAACACAAATTCCAATTATAAGCCTTTCCCCAGTTCTGCAATGGCATCCAGACCAGTTGTTCTGAAACAGTCTCAGATGTGAAAAAAGTGCTGCAACTATTTTCGGGATGAACCCCAACTTCTTTGTGTGAGGATACTCTTGGTCTGAGGAACATGAATGCAAACAATTACTAGTTAATGTGAAAGGCAAGTATATGAAGTACACACTGATTCTCTTCCCAAATCCAAGGACCAAATACAAGGAGCATTTCTTGATGACTGTGACTCTTGTCAAGGTATGTGACCAATCTTATTTCTCTAGTCTGCCTTACTCATCAAACAAAAGATATTGAGGGTTATGTTGTTTGGAAAATCTTCTCTTTTGGGTCACAACGCTCCAGGACCTAGACCAAAGGGTTGGATTTGGGAATTTTGATCAACAACAGCCGGAATGATTGCTACGTCTGCAGTATTAGTGAGTAGTTTTAGCCTTTATCTAAAAAAACACCCACTTCCAGGCTATCTTTGTCTTTTTTGGGGACACCAACTTCTATCAAGTTGGGGAAACCTCGGGCATACCATATTCTACATTTTATAACTTTTTCTGTGAAAAGCTTCTTGATGGAACTCCTTGGTCAAAATCAGTTTTCAAGTTCTTCAACAATGCGCTCTTTCCAGAGACAAAGTCCACCAAGTCTATCATAGTTACTGATGCTGTTTGTTACAATTTCCTTACTCTATCCTGGTGTCTTTCTCTTTTCCTCTCATATCACTGCTCTGTCTAGAATGCTATGAGCATACCTTACTCATTGTCGGTCTTGATATGATGTATCTATACACATAGCCCCTTGGCTATGTGCTTCACCTTTATCATTTGTTTCATCTCATTGTTCCTTGATCCTAATGGACAGCTTCCTTTGCAGTCTGGTTCTCTTGTACCAGCTTAGTATTCCTATCTTTCCATGATGTTCTTCATCGTTCTCTGCTGTGCATTGTCCTCACATAAATACTTAGAGCAGACACTTGATGTACTTCATACTTGATCTGCACAATACAAGTGTACATCTCATGTCGTCACCTAGTCCTCCTAAGTTCTCCTTGACGACGTTGTTGTACCTCTTCATGAGCGTCCTCCATCAAATGAGTAATGTACCATCTTGTCCTTGCCTTGTACACTTTGTGTAACAAAAGATCAAGTATCTCCTTTGACCCTCCTATTCAGGAGTGGGATACCCCACTAGCAAATATTTCACACAGAGAACGTGCCCTATGTCGCGCCTTTTGAGTTCCTGACAATGATGAAGAAGAAAGACCAATTCAACAGCCCTCTCCTTGCCAAGTCCTTGGTTCTTCGTACTCCTCTGCCCTACCCTTGAGTCCTCTAGCCTTGCTTGCCCCTTGTTCACTTCCTGCCATTGAAGCACCCACAGAACCATTAGCCTTGATCACCCTAGCACCACTTTCAAGACCACCATCATCACCCTGGCCCCCTCAGACACCAAGCTTATTTGCACCATCGCCACCACCCATGTTTTCTAAGAAACCCACCAAACTTTGAGCTGCTCTACCAGCAGACTTCTCCAGGAAACTGGTTGACACTGTCAGATGGATCAAGGCCATGAAGGCCTACTTCATCATTAACAAGAAACTCTATGCCAAAGACTCAACCAAAGTCTTCACTTGCCTCAGTAAAATATTGTCCACTGAAAGAGCTGCTGTCTTTGCAGAAACCTGGTATGATAGGTTAGCAGACCCACTCCTTGAGGACAAGGACAAGACCTTCAACAAGCTAGTCAAAAAATTCGAGAAAATGTTCTTCCCCTTTGACATCCAAGCCATTGCTCACCTCCAACTCCCATATCTGCACTAGACTGCCTTCAGAGAGCCCAACAATTACATCAATGATGGATTCCAAAAGTACATCTTGGACTTCCTAGAAACCACCACCAAGTCCAGAATCATGGACCAACAGTCACTCATAGGATACTTCACCATGGGCTGTGACCAAAAAAATCACTGATATGGTCTTGTCTATGAGCAAACTCCCTGTAGATCTGAACATGTGGATTGACAAGTCCATGCAATTCCACACCCAGAAAGCTCGAATGGCTGCTATTAGAAAAGATGCACCCCAAGTTGGCCCTGTTCCCGCTCCTTCCACTCCTCACTTCATCCCTCATCCCTCTTCTCACATTAGAGACCTGAACACAATGGACGTTGACTCCATTCAGTTTCAAAGTTAACCCCTGAAGAATGTTTCAAATGCATCAAGGAAGGGTGATGCTTTAGGTGCCGAAAAATTGGACACAATGCCTTGAACTGCAAAACATTCACTACCACACCCCCACAGCACATTCACTCTACCCCTGTTCTCCCACCTAAGGAACAGATCATTTCAAAGGAAGCCCCAACCCCACAGCCCCCTATAAACCTGCTTGACGTTTACATCAACCAACTTCACACCAAAGGATGGAAGGACAAAGAAATCCATCAGACTCTGAGGGCTAACTATGAAGAGCCCACCAAGATCTCCCTCCTCAATGTAAAGGATTTTCTCTAAGGGAAGTCACCCTAACATCCTCTTCCCCACATGTACTTGTAGCATTACCAAATGAATATGCGTTCCATTTCCCTGTTTCACTACAAGTACCCAAGCAAACTGTCAATACCACTGCCTTGCTTAACAGTAGCATCTCAGGAAACTTTATCAATATCTCCTTTGTCTCCAAACTCCAGCTAGGATGCCGAGTCCTTCACAAACCAGTTATCACATACAATGTTGATGGTACCAAGAACAAAAAGGGTACCATCAAATGGAAACTCTTCACACATGTCTCCTTTCCCTTGTTCTCTCAGAAAGTTGAGTTCATGGTCACCTCTCTGGGCAAACCACAAATTATTCTTGGAATGCCCTGGCTTCATCAATGGAACCCTGATGTGAATTGGGCCAATATGCGACTTTCCATAGACTCCCTAGAAAATCTCCAGAAAATCTCCTTGTCCACTCAGCTTGCCTAGGAAAATGCTCCCATTGAAATTGAGATCCCAACATGATGTAAAGACTTCTCCAATGTCTTTGCTGAAGCAACATTCAATATACTCCCACAACACTGAGACTATGACCACACCATTGAACTCAAACCATCCTTCATCCCTAAGATCACCAAAGTATACCCCTTGAACCCCACTGAAAGAGAAGCTTGTAAAAAGTTTGTCCAAGAAAACCTTGCCACCAGCTGCATCATTCCATCCAAGTCCCCCAAGCCTCACCATTCTTCTTTGTACCTAAGAAAGATGGCTCGTTACGCCCTTGCCAGGACTACCACTATCTTAACTCATACACCATCCAGAACACATATCCCCTACCACTTGATACATGAAGTGTACCAAGGCAAAGTTGAAGGTTGAATCGTGACTTGTTTGACAGAGGACACTCACAAAGAGGTATAACAATGTCATCAAAGAGTTCTCAAGGAATTCACAAGTGGTAACACGAGATGTACACTTGTATTGTGTAGATCTAGTATGAGTACATTGAGTGTCAACTCTAAGTATTTATACATGATTGAAATACACAGCAAGGAAATTCATAGAATGTGATGGAAAATGGGACACTAAGTTGGTGTGAGAGAACTGAACTGCAGAGAGAGACTGTCCAAAACAAGATCAAGAAGCACAGGAACAGGAAACAGGTACAAGATGAAGTACCTGTGAACATTAACACTGATGAATATGAAGCAAAGAATGGTCAAGAAAGATGAGGGAATGCTCATCTCGTTTGGAGAGAAACATAGGTAGAACGAAGAAGGAAATACATCAGGAAAGAAGAAGGACATGACGATATAAGGAAATAATTGTAACACCGCTCATCTCAGAACTCATCAACGACATGAAAGACTCAACACTGTTCACCAAGCTCGACATTTGGTGGGGATACAATAACATTCACAGATGAGAAACGGATCAATGGAAAGTGGCATTTATTACTCCTCTTGGTCTTTTTAAACCAACCGTCATGTTCTTTGGGTTCAACAACGCTCCTTCCACATTCCAAGCCTTCATGAACCACATCTTTGCCGATATGATCTCTGAACATTGGCTCAAGATCTACATGGACGATCTAGGGATACACACACAGCAAGACATCAAACTACATCACTCCAGGACTAGACAGGTACTTCAATGACTTCATGAACACAGACTATCAATAAATCTCCAAATGTTCATTTAACACTCCTCGGATAGAATACCTTGGCATGATCATTGGCCAAGGATAAGTAAAGATAGACCCCACAAAGCTCTCCACAATCAAAGAGTGGAAACCACCGACCTCTGTAAAGGGCATCCGCAGTTTCATCAGCTTTGCCAATTTCTATTGAAAGTTCATTCCCAACTTCTCTGATATTGTTGCTCCTCTTGTACTTCTCACATGAAAGAACCAACTTGTCATCAGGATAAAGCCTCAAGCTGATCTTCACATCCACTCCTGTCCTTGCACTCCCCAATGTCTCTTACCCCTTCTTTGTCATGACCATTACCTCCATCCTTACCACCAGTGCAGTTTTCCTGCAGGAAGACAGCAATGGTGACCTTCACCCCTGCACTTATTTCTCTAAGACCTTCGCTCTTGCCGAGTGTAACTATGATATCTACGATTGAGAACTTCTCACTGTCATCCTTCCCTTCAGGAATGGCACCAGTACCTGTTAGACACAGAACATGCTGTCATGATCATTACAAATCACAAGAACTTGTTCTATCTCAAAGATCCCTGTAAACTCTCCTGTCAACAAGCTTGCTGGTTGCTGTTCCTCCAAGACTATGACATTGTCTGGAAAGTCACCCCAGGCTCCCAGATGGGGCCAGCAGACACACTTTCTCAATGAGACCACATAGACACCACTGAAGACAACATTGACACCTCTATTCTTCCTGACCCAGTTGTCATCTCTGCTCTTGACTTCTCCCTCATCAACAGAATCAAACAGTCCTCACCCTCAGACCTCCTTGTTCTCCGTGCCCTATAGAATCTCGCCGACGGTCCCTCACTCTTCCCTCACTCCACTCTAGCTGACTGGCGTTATGACGACACACAATTGTTTTACAAAGATCGCCTTTATGTCTCCCTGTCATATCCTGTTTCATCTCCAAGTCAACTCCTCATCTCTGGTACCAACTCCATCACTCCTCTGGGGCATTCTCCATCAATAGATGACATGTGACCTCCGGACCATGTGTTATTACCTTATTCAATATTCCTTGTTCTCTGATTGGCTGTGTAACTCCTTTATAGTATAGTCTTGTACCTAATGTGCAGCACCAGTGTTTTGCCACTCTGGTGCACAGCTCCGGTTATCGTCTCCCCATCTTACTGATCACCATTTTTATTACCAATCCACAGACTCCGTTTACTAATACTGTGCAACTCTGTACTATATAAATGGTACATACTTTACTGTAGTTCTTCAGTTCAAATATCAACTAAGTCACCTCCTGACTACTCCGACCCCTCCTCTGATCTTCTCTGACCTCTGACTCCAAGGATCACAAGTACAAGGGTGCAACATAAAGTCTTGCACCAAAGTCCTTGCCCCTTCATTCGCCCTCTGTCTCCTCCGTTCCAGAATACCCCTCGAAGTTACTCCAGAGGAACTGGGCTTGACACTCCCCAGCCTCCTGACAATCCCTCCTTGACACCATTTACTCCTTTTCTACCACCGGTCATATGGGACAATTTTGCACCAAGTCCATCATCAAACACAGCTTTTGGTGGCCTGGCCTGGTCACATTCATCCACAATTACATCACCGGCTGTGCAGTATGCCAACAAAACAAAGTCAACACACATTCCACTGTTCCTCTGCTCCAGCCCATTCCATTGACCATATCTCTTCCATTTTGACAACTGTCTGTCGACCTCATCACTGACCTTCTGCTCTCTAATGGCTTTGACTCACTTATGGTTGTGGTAGACCATGGCCTTACAAAGGGGATAATTTTATGCCTTTGCTCTAAAACCATCAATGCAGCTGGCATAGCCAGACTCTTCTTCAACCATGTTTTCGAATGCTTCAGTCTATCCAACTCCATTATCTCTGACCAAGGACCACATTTTGCCTCTGCACTTGCTAGAGAACTTACTCACCTTCTCCAGTACAACCTCAAACTTTTCACTGCCTACTGATATACAAAGTGTATGAAAGCAAGGTTGAATGTTGAACATTGACTCGTTTGACGGAGGATGCTCACAAAGAGGTACGACAACGTCGTCAAAGAGAACTCAAGGAAAGACTAGTGTGGTGACATGAGATGTACACTTGTATTGTGCAGATCTAGTATAAGTACATCGAGTGTCAATTCTACCTATTTATAAAATTGAGACGCACAGCCATGGAAGTTCAAAGAACAAGATGGAATGATGGAAAACTAAGTCAGGAGAGAGCTGAGCTGTGGAGAGAGGCTATCCAAAACAAGATCAAAGCATAGGCAAAGGAAATAGGCACTGGGTGAAACAGGAACCTAGAGAAACAAAAATAGAGGAACCTGGTGGAAAGAGAATGAACAGTGCTCAATGATTATAGAGGCAGAGTGAGGAATGCCCTAGAATAATGAGCATATGCTCATCGTGTTCAGAAAGGAGAAGCAGCAGAACAAAGTAAGAGATTTGGTGAGAAATGAGAAGAACATTATGATAAAGAGATAAAATTGTAACACCTACCATTCACAGACCAATGGACAAACAGAGTGTATCAACCAGGAACTAGAAACATATCTGCAGATCTTTTGTGGTAACAAACCCCATCACTGGGCAGATCACAACATTGCTTCTCACAGCTTGACCAAGACTTCCCTCTTTCCCTTGATGCTCAGAAATGAGCCTAGGAACTTTCCAGTGATCAGAAAGACATTCATCCCTGCCCTGGAAATGCGACTCACCACATTGGAAGAAGCTTGAAAGGAAGCCCTCACTGCTCACAACTCTGCCTGCCTTCTCATGACCAAAAGATCCACACAAAAATTCTCACCATGGAAAGTAGGCAACCATGTCTGGCTAGAAGCCACCAATCTGCGCATTCCATACCTGTCTCAAAAACTTACCCCCAAGCATCATGGCCCATTTGAAATCACCTGCATTATTTCCCCCCTAGTATATCAACTAAAACTTCCCAGCACCTGGAAGATTCATGACATGTTTCATGCCACACTGCTTCGGGTCAGTTTGCTGATGTATGAAACACTATAAATAGACTATGGTACTATGACACTATGATGCACTATGGCACTATGGCACTATGGCACACTATGAAACACTATGAGTAGACTATGGCACTATGACACTATGATACTATGACAGACTATGACAGACTATGACTACTATGACTACTATGATAGCACTATGACAGTACTGTCCATATAGACCCTCACTATGAGTACTATGGCACTGTCCAGTACTGTCCAGTACTGGACAATCACATCAGGATTTGCTGATGTTCAAACAAACCGATGTGCATGGCCTATCATTGTCACAGCCCCCTCCTGATGTGATTGATGACAAAGAGAAATACAAAGTTGAGGCAACTCTATCTCACAAAGGACCCCCTGGCCATCATCAGTATCTGACCACATGGAAGGGTTATTCATCTGCTGAGAATACCTGGGAACCTGAGGCAAATCTCATGCATGCTCAGGATATCCTCAAGGATTATAAGAAGCTTCACAAACTGTGATGAATGCACACAGTGACATGGACTTTGTGATCTCTTTGTGAGGCTCCTTCTAAATCAGTGTATGTGTGAATTCTGCTTCTCTTACCTTAAGACCTTCTGGATCATTCTCATTTGCTTGCTTGCCCTTAGGCTTACCTTTTTCTGAACCTGGTTTTATATTCCAACTTTGTCCACTTTGTCCTATCTGGCCAAGGCTACTCTATTCCTATAATGTTGACTGCCTCGTCCCCTCCTACATCCCACTCCTCCTCTTCCTCCAACTCTCTCCCCAATCACTGGTCCATACTACACACCACTCTAGTATACTTGTATCTTCTCCCTACCTGTGCTTGGAAGATTCTTCTCACCAACATACTCACCAAACCTTCTCTTGTTGTTCTCCTTGAACAAATGCCCCTCTATGAAGAAGATCTCGTCGTTCAAGGACTAGTCAAACTCTACCATAGTGTTCATTCCATGCAAAACTTCCACTTTCACATGGCCCCCAATGACCTTCCAGTGGAATACAGCCTCCTTGTCCATGAGTCATTGAACGGCCTCACTGGACAAGTCCTTGACCTACTTCACATACTTAATTTCCATAGCTACGTCGCCCAACTCCCCATTAGTACCTTATATCCTATATTCCACCATCTTTCTCACTTTGTTTCTTGATGAACATGCAGATTACCTCGAAAACATTGCTATGTTCCCTTTTTCGGACCCTGCTTCTCCTGCCCCCTTACCACTTGCCCTTTGTATTTTTTCCCCTTCACCAGCCCCCTCCTCTCCTAAGACTCCTCTCCCTGCACCCATCACTTCTGAAGACAATGACATCCCCTTCATCCTCAGTCCTCCCGGCAGTGCTTGTTATCTTGATCCCATTCCTCAAGAGCTCAATAGGTCTTATGTCGTTCATGTTGGCAACATCAAGATCCTCTCTGCCCCCACTTGTCTCTTACACAAACCCTATGTCTGCCCTCCTGTGACCAATACCACTTGTTGCTTTTGGTGTAACCAGGTTGGTCATTATAGAGATGAGTGTGCACTATATGAATGCCCCCATTGTTACGTCACTGCTTCTCACCACCCCCAATGACTCTGCCTCATGCTACAGTGCTCTACTTGTCAATGATGGGGACATGGACCCTCTTAATGCCCTCACAATGTTTGCATGCATTGCAACCAATTTGGACATAACGATATGCAATGCCCATATCAATATCTTGTTCCCAATGTCTTGCTCTCCTCCAGTGACTAGGGTCTTTGAGGAGAGAGGTTGGAAAGTTGTACCAGGGGTACAACTCTATAAAGGGGGTATTGTTACAATTTCCTTACTCTATCCTGGTGTCTTTCTCTTTTCCTCTCATATCACTTATCTTGCCATGCCTTTGCTCTGTCTAGAACACTATGAGCATGCCTTACTCATTGTCAGTCTTGATACAATATATCTACATATACACATAGCCCCTTGGCTATGTGCTTCACCTTCATCAT
>JBBPUD010000573.1:0-15067 GCA_038094475.1 Phylloporus aff. rhodophaeus
TGACATTTGGTGCACGGACACGAATTGACACGCTAAAGTCGATGATCGATACACGACCCCCTTTTGAGGGAATCACGATGTTTTGCGGCTTCAGATCCATGTGCGCGACGTTGTGCTCGTGCATGAATGCGACCGCCTCCAAGAGCTGTAGTGCCACAGACCACATATGCTCCGTGGGACGATGCATTAGTGTCAACCAGCCACCCCCGACAGACATCGAGACCACGGTGCCACCTTCGACAGGCCAAAATCGAACACCGGATATAGTGTGATTTGATGGCGATTCGATCTCGCAGAGGTACTTCAGCACCTGAATTTCGCGCTCTCGTTTCACGAATTTGAGGAACGCGTGGTCATCGCACGTCCTGCTGACGATCATGGCAAGATCAGGATGCTAGAACGTGTCCGTTAGTCTGAGCAGTAATCGAGACATGACCGCGTACCCCCCACGGGATGAATTCGATCTCGTAATTCATCTGTCGCAAGATGTTTTGAATGTCCTCGGCCTCGAAGACACCCAGGTCATCTTCGTCCTGTTCCCCACGTTCGCCTTCGTGACCTTCCTCGATTGTGTCCAGTTGAGTGGACCCGAAGGCCTTCGAATTTCCAGGAACCGAGGTGAGCGAAAGGACGTCCTTCGCGTCGGCCTTGAGCGCCGGAAGCTTACCCTTCTTCAGCGGGTCCAAGTCTTGAGAAAGCGCAGTGATTTCGGTTGCCAGATTGTACATCTCACGCAAGAAATTTACTTGTTGCTCTGTCTCGGAGAGATCAAAGTCCTTTTTATATATAGATACCTGTGTAGTTCGGTAAATAGGTCAAAAATATTATGATGTATTCATCACTTACCGGCTTTGCCTCTGCATCATTAATACTAGTTTGCATCACAATATACCGGGATGCAACCATCATTGCATTCACATAGATGGCTACAACGAAAAACTTTCTGTTCGAGGTGGACTTCAAAAGGTATTGCCCGATGCGGGCAACAGCAATCGCTTGAACGAGCAGCCTGTTCCGGTCGCTCTCCGATTTTTGTGATATCACCTCGGAGATGATGAATGGGATTCCAAAGTCACGAGACGTAACCATCCAGTCGCTCCTGGGGGTGTATTTTCGAAATGTACCCCGAGATAATTCGGTGTCTAGAAAGATAGGAAACTCCCACGATTTCTCCCTGCAGGATTGTCAGTGACACAGAAATGTAGACATGGATTAGTACCCACGGATGGAATTGGAAGCGACGCGAGTTATCATCCTCAGAGAATAACGGAGGTTGAACGAAGTTGACGATGAAGTTGCTTGCCTTGAGAAATGAAGAAGGGCTCCTGTTGATATTTGCCACGTCCTGATCGAAGGAACGGAGAATGGTGTAAAACGCAACAAACTCCCGACCACTTGTCACTGTGGGTGACTGAGTCCCGGCGAGCTTAAATATTCGATTGAAGTGAGTCCCGAAGATACGGGCATTCGCAAGATCTCGTTCCTGCCCCCGAATTACCTAAAACAGCATCATATCAACGCCCGGAGGACGATGTGATACTGAGAATATTTACCTGATACAAGCGTTGCTTTGTTAGAGCTTCTTGAACGCCAGTGAAATCAATGTGACTATCGTTTTCTGTGATGGTGCCCTCCTGCAAGTTGTTCATAACATCGTCTTTATACCAGTTGTTCAGTTTCCGAACTGTTATTTGCAGACATGCAAATAGCGGTCTGTGTTTCTGTCTTAACTTGGCCACCGCCACCTCCGATTGCTTAAAGGCTAAGAAAACAAAGCGTTCAGCAATGCAAAACACACGGACAACAATTAGGACACTCGCTGTCAGGGAACTCAATAACTAGATAAATGTGCCGAGAAGAGAACTCTTCGGCTAATTGACTGACATCCGTAAGGACAGGATTAACGAGTTCCCTATTCCCTTGCAGTGAACAAGCCTCTTTGACTTCCTTGAGAAATTCGTCGTCCGTACGAGCACCATCGTCCTTGACCAGTGACACTGGATCTTTCAGGCGGTAGAAGCGACAGTCATTATACTTGACTTTAGGAGGAATCCCTGCGTCTGGCGACTTTCGAAGAGTTAAGAAGACATGTGCAACTGTGTTTTGGCGCCGTGACGAGATAGGAGTAAAGTTGCTACCCAGCAAGGCCCAGAAGTTGAGTTCATCTAGTGAGCAGTGACCCGGAACTTATCAATTATGGTACGACGGTGATAGCAGTACCACTCACCACTCATTGCGGCTGAAGATGTCAGTGGTCTAACGGAAGGCTGTTATCTAGACAACCAGTCTCCGACTCAATGCCTTATATCCCAGCTGTGGACTGTTCTGGACCCAGCTTTTGGCGGTGGACCTACAAGTTCGCAGTGTCCACCCCGTTTTCCTTTTTTGGCACTTGTGACGGCGGCCACTGCTTACCATATGTGGTGGGGCCAATTCGGCTGCGCAGGAGGCGATACGACTTGGTGCCAGCATCAATCATACGATGACGGATGCATAGTTGGCTACCTTCGGCACGAAGAAAAGGGCATCACAGCTGTGGTCATCGTCCTTTACTGGTTCGCGAAGGTGAGATACGAATCACTAAATGAGCGTCTGATCAAGAGTTTGACTGCAAATGCCTTTGCACCTTGGATTGTTGCAGATACGTTTCGCACTCGATGCATCTACGCAGGGGCCCGTTCAACATAATTCGGAATTGGCGTCTCCGCTCATATCGATGCCTGCTGGCTACTACGATCCAGCGTTCATAGAGGAAGACGGCGACGACGAGTTATACACGTCCTCTTTGGGCACATATCCCAATGGTACCTCTTCCTGTTTGCCTGATCTCGCCAGTGCACCGGGAAGGAATGGGCGTTATTCTGCACGACAAAGTCGAAGCTCACCCGCGAAGATCATGATGGCTGCGCAAGGAAACAGGAGTCTTACTTACACCGTCTGATATGTCACAAGGAACCATTTTTATCTCACTGGCGAATAGCGCCGAAGGCTCTGAATCATCCTATACTCCTGATTATATTTTATGACTATTATCAGCGGACTCGCACTCTCTTCGCATGAGGCTCTTGGTAGCTCTTTGCTTGAGCGACGACTCCGTTTGTGGTATTACTGTATCTCTCCCTAATATCATCAACCCATTTACCACCCTCTGCGCCACTGAACAGCCAAACATGGCTAGAGGAATATTTAGTATCGTTGTCAAGCTCCCCGATTGTGTCACGTTACCTTCCTCGGATTCTTGTGGGCTCCGTGCCAATCATTTCATTACACGCTCTCTTCCCCTTCGTCCGAGTCCGCGTTAGGGCACCATTGGAATCCGGAGGTGGGGGAAGGTCCCACCGCAACTGCTCGCATAGGTGGTGCACGATCTCGTCTGCATCACCAAGAAGAACAATCTAAAAACGCTCTCGTGTCAAGTTCTTTGAAAGCAGAAATATCACAAATCCTACATCAGGGTTGATATGCTTGATCGGTGTCTTGTTTATGAGGATCTAAGGCGAGGTGTGATTTGGGACAGTCGGGTATTGGTCTGACTCACTAACCTGCGGAACGGAATGCGGCAAGTGGGCTGCATCGCGGCGCATCAGCTAGTCATAACAACACTACAAATTCAAACGCACACAAGGTTTCAGACACAGGAGAGACTTTGAGCGATGTGCCAATGACCAGTAAGAGATCGACTTTCTCTCGGTCGTCCAATAGCGCTTCATCAAAGTCGTCCGTGAGCTTCTCCCCAAAGAACGTAATGTCAGGCTGTAAAGTGGGCAGGTGAATGTCAGAGCATGCTAGTACATGAAAACGTACCTTCATCACGCCCACAAGCAGGTCGTCACTTTCATCGCTGTCCTCCTCCCATTCGTTCCTCTTTTTTCTCTTCTTCTTTACTTTGCCTTTCCGTGCTGTTGTGGCCTTGTGTGTTTCCAAGCACGCTTTACAGTACGGGACATGCTGGTCAAGGATTTCACGCTCGATCTCGACCCCGGGAACCTTAGTTCGACACTGAAGACATGTTGCGGTCCTGAAGGATCCGTGACACTGCAAGACCCGTGTGATGCCTGCGATAGACTCGAGGGTGTCAATGTTTTGTGTATAATTCTGTGTACGATTTGATTGATCGATCAATGTTATGGGTAAATTAGAAATTTATATCGTGTACATACCCGGAGGAGCTACGGTGGTCGAGGCACGGCATTTTCATGACTACATTTTAACATGTGCGAAGACGGTACCTTGTTTTTGTCTTCTAGGAGTTTGATGAATCGGTGACAAGGAGAAGGTATGAAATTAGCTGGGTATATTTGGCTTCAATAGATACCTTTGTTAGGATGCGATGTTTCCTGGCATTACCAAGGATCGTACCTTGCGAAAGAGCTGTACAGAAAAGATCAGTTGCTAGCTCACCTATACATAAGACTAGATATACTTACTAGAATACTGGATTGCATAGGCACAGTATGGTCGAGACATTGTTAGATTGACTAACGCAATAAAACGCAGCTTCACCTCTGGGATTTTCCTTGAAGTAATGGATGTCGAACCTACGCGGTGTTGAAAAGTTGGTCTGGGCATGAAGAACGAGCGACAAACATTTGCTGGGGATCGTCCAAATCATAATAACCTCTTTCCTTTAGCGTCGCATACAGACCGTTGCGCGACCTAAAGTCCGGTATACCACAAGAGACACCTGAAAATGTCCAGGACATGTAGGCGCCGTTCGAGAGCATTACATACTAATGCCTGCGCCCGTCAGAACCATAATACGTTTTGAACTACCTATGAGAGAGACCGCATCAGAAATTGTATTGTATTGAGGAAGCTTTTCTCTTAGATGCAATCTGGTCAAACGCACTTAGTTCTGGGACTCCCTTACCAACACGTCAATGTCCAACTCACTCTCTCGATATTGCCACTCTCAGGAAATACAACAGCGTCTTTGGACGCTTGTTCCTGAGTTCGGAACACTGCATAGCATGTCAAAAAGGAACGCAGGAAGGAAGTAAAACTAGCATACAAGACTAATACCAAATGCAAACAGTAATTTGAAGACGGGAATGTTTTGCACGAAGACATATTCTCGAATGAACGAACCCATCCCTATCCGCGATAAATCATTAAACAATGACACCGAATAAGTGACGCTTACCGCGTTCTTTCAGATGGTGCATCATTTTGCGGATTTCATCCTTAGTCCAAGCCTGCTTCACTGAAAACGATGGTGAGTACTACATGTTGCCTTGAGGAGGATATCACGATTTAAAGATGGTTGTTACTACCCACCTTCCTCCTCCAAAGCATGGATCTCAAAAGGGTCGACATCACCGTCTTCGAATTCTCCATTGCCAACTAAGGCAGGAGGCAGGTTTTGCTCGTGGACAAGAAGAGAAAGATCTTCCGTATCTGAGGTCTCCGTATCACTGTCAAGCCCAGTTATTTCCGCGCAGACATCCTCGCTAAGTCCCCCCAAGAGGTCTTCGAGGGTGTCAGAGTCCGCTTCGACGTCCTCCGCGGCGCCAAGAAAAGCCCGGAGCTGAAAGGCGTGTATTGGGCTCAGTGGATTAGACCTTGAATCTCCATCTGGTCTTGAGGGCTTGTGTGTTTCTGAGCCACTCATCCGTTGGGTCGGTGATATATGACAGTCGAACGCAAACATGTCAGAGTAATCAATGCAAATCACGTGATTAGGACCGAGTCCACTGCAGCGCTTTGTCACCGACCGGTTCACATTGCAGAACCTGAAAATGTGCCAAACATAGTCGGACTTAGCGATATCAGTCGTTCCATCTCCAGTTCTTCGGTTGCAAGCTCTCAATTCCGGGCGATACCCTTGCTGAGATACAAGAATTTGCACACATCCATGATCCTAGGATTTCACCGCGTAAGTTACTAAGCAAAGTGTGCCGCAGGGTCCTTCTCTAGCACGTTTCATTTAGGAATTTGACTACACGATCTGAGTCCTTTGCAAGCGCACCTTGGTCCAGCTCTTTCGCAATGGAAGCAAGGCCAGTACAGAAGATTGGTCCTCCTAGATCTCTTGTTCCTTGTGATTTGTGATGTACACTGATGGTGAATTCTTGTCAAAGTTGTGCTCACTAGCGCGTATGCTAATCTGAGAAACTGCTCACCGGCATCAAGGTCAAGGAAAGAACCATAGCACATGTGTGTCCTCATCGTCGTGGACGAACAATAGAAAGGTTATCGTGAGGTAATGTGCCACTCGGCAACTATCATGTCCACAACAATCATCAAGAAGCCCAGCGCGTTCCCGTACCACAAACCGGCCTACGACAACCCACGACAAAATAGATATAAATATATCATCCATCCTTTTGACATTCGATCTTCCAGTGGTTAATGGCCACCATCCCCCCTGAGAGCGACCCCTTGACCATCTGCGATCCCCATCATCATCAATCATCCCTAATCCAATCAAGTAAAATGGCGCTCACCTGCACCCCCGTAGCACAGGGCAACTCCAAGACGACAGAGTTCGCCCGTCTGTTCGAGTTATTCGACCGCGTCGCCACGCGACGTACCCGGGCTCTCACTGGGGATACTAGCGAAATCATCTCTGCAGATGACATTGCCAACGTGCCCGCAGATTTCGTCCCTGTCCTCAAGAATCTGTCCACAATCCTCTCCTTGCGTGCCTTGCGCGATGAGGAGCATGCCCAGCGAGCCAAAACAGTGTCGATGACCAAAGCGCGAATCAATGAACCCATCGCTGATGCGCCTTCTATGACAGTTACGACCAAAGAACAAAGACCACTTAGCAATGTGGAAGAATCGTCGAAGGAGATCAAGGTGGAACCCAAGGACCCAGTCTTTCCATGCAGAAAACGCTATCCTTTCACGTTCAAGCTTATGTTGCACAAGTTGTACGACCTAGACGAGTGGGCAGAGAAGGTCAAAGATGCGGTGGAAGCCTCTAGGTCACGATTTAAACCTTTGGCAGAGCAGTATCAGAACGCAATCGACTTGGACGTTTCAGCGGGCACCAAGGAGACTGTGGAGAAGAGACTGAGCGGTATCTGCCCCACTCTGGACCCTCTGACCAAGTTCAAGTCACCAAGTACAACGCATTTACATCCAATAACAGTGCCTTTTAGACCCGAAACTAGTCGCGTATTGAAGAAGAGATGCATAGGTCGGAGGAAGTCCATCAACGGCCCAATGTCGAGCAGTGCCTGGGTATACGATGCAGTTATCTCGGCTGTGGACACCACTAGCACTCACCAAGCAGTGGAAATTACGCTTTCCGCGACTAGGGATCCAGGGGTAGACAAGCGTGTACGACACTATTCATTAACCGTTGCGGAGGAGACACAC
Organism: Phylloporus aff. rhodophaeus; assembly: GCA_038094475.1. Lineage (NCBI taxonomy): Eukaryota > Fungi > Basidiomycota > Agaricomycetes > Boletales > Boletaceae > Phylloporus > Phylloporus aff. rhodophaeus. Next base: position 7,327 of record JBBPUD010000573.1, read on the forward strand.
GCCAAGGCTGTCGGAAAACACAAAATCAAAATTGCTGTTCCAATCCTTCAAGAAGCTTCGGAGCTCGCTCCCCAGCCTAACCAGTCACTTCTCCCATTGGCAAACCCCATGCAGAAAGTTGTTGGGACAGGGAGGACAGTAAGGTGAAGGTCCATCATGGCCGTTTCAGCTTTTCAGTCAGGCAAAGCAGCCAAACGCCCGCTGTTTGTCTGAGGCATTCTGATGAATAACCCGAAAATGATTAGTTAGTTTTATGTAACGTGATAGTTTCGCGACCTCTCACCCTTTTGAGATACATACTTCCGCAACTTCGAGGAGAACCCCAGATCACTTAGATCTTGTCGCAGGACTCTCTCCAACGAATCTCGATAAAGTAACGCAGATCAGATCAATGCTGGTAGTCGCTTGCCTGGAAGTTTTGCAATCATAATCGTCTTGCCTTGAATTTTCAAGGAGACTGAGGATATAAATTCGACTCTGGATGTAAGTATTTCAGATTTGCGAGATCTGTGTAAAACGTGCAAACCATCAGACAGCGGGTTAACAGTTCAGAGCTTTCATGGCAGTCCAACAAGGTGTTCAATGCCAAGCAGGTGGGAGAGTCGTATATACAGCGCAGCTGCGGCGAGAGAGTCGAGAGAGCAGCTGGGCCAAATGATGGAGTAAATAAAGTGCAAAATACCCGCACCACCGCTTGTTGGCGATGCATCACCCATCGTAATGGCATCGTACACCGAGCTTGAATCTTCCGAGGACATGTCTTCATAGCCATTCTTTGTCTCGCAATTCGTTCAGTCTCTGCAAAATTTACCTAGACAATTGGAATCGGTTGTTCAAACAAACATCAGCTAATTCTCCAAAGGATCACGTCCCATTCACCAAGGAACGCGTGCTCGACCTCTCAACTTCGTATCTCAGACAACGATCTCTGGGACGACACAGCCCAAAATGAGATGACGACGCTCAGTCGCCGTATCCAATGCCTCTCTCGTCGATTGTGCCAGAATTATGGCCATTCTCGAAGCAGAGCAGGCTATGGGGATCCCGAATCCAAAGGTGTCATTTCTCACCATTTTTGTTTGCAACGCCATGCCCAATGCCGATCCAGGAGTCTGTACTTTGTGAGTCTCGTCTCATGATCTGCGAAGAGATGCTTATCGAGAAGGATGATTCCGACCTCGAATATCAACCGGTTGTCATCAACCGAATGACAGCCTCTTTCCCCTGCCCGCCACCCTTCTTTCGACCTGGTTTACCCTTTACTGGTGACACTTCCACCCAGTCAGTTTTTCCTTCACCTTTGCCTTGCCAGCGCTCCCTCTCGGTTTTGGCTTGGCCAGTACCGAAACCTCTTCCACCTCTGCTTCCCTGGATAGTTGTCACTCTTCTCCTGCCTCGGCACTTCCTCGGCTTCCCCTCACTCCGCCTCCGCTTCACCTGTCTGTGCTCCTTTTCAGGATTGACCATGTCTCACTTAATTTCCTTTTTCAGCCGTGTGCTCGCCTTGTTGGCCGTGCTCCATCTCGCTCCACCATGACCTGAAGGTCCATGGACTCAACAACCATTGGCGTCCTATCATCTTCCACATCGTCGATTCCCTCGTCTTATGCGTCTTGGCGACTTCTTGAAACCTGCCGAGCTCAGGCTTAGACTTGGCTTGGGGCTGGGATCCAACTTTCTGGAGATTCTGGTTGATTTCGTAAAGAAGAGTTTAGCACGTCTGGCCCTTGAGGCTGCAGGTATGAGCTGCTTACCTTGGAACGCCGACTTTGTGAGCGTGCCAGTATCTTTCACCCTCGCACGCTCCCCTTTCTCATGCATTTCATTCGCATCGTGCACGCTCTGTTGTGACGAAAAGCAATGCTCGGGAACGGGCGGAAAACGACATGTAGTCACTGCTTCAGCAGATGCATGTCCGTTATCTTTGGCAAGGTTGGCAACGGGAAACACGTGGGGGATCGAGGTCGAGATGTGCGCTTTGCGGTATCCTTTCTCCCCTCACTTGCCTTTGCTTTTTTTCTGTTTTTTAGTGACAACCCTGCAGTTGCGCATCGACCTCTTTACTTGCTCTCGACCTTTCTGGGTCACGGTGGTTACTTCGGTCTCGGTTTCATCCTTGATTTGACAGGCGTTTCCGACCCTGTGCCTGCTGTCCTACGAGGCGGAACAGAACCCTTTGGTTACTCTTGTCCCTGCAAGACAACCAGACATACCAGGCTCGGAGCTTGCAAGAAATGTTTCATTGCAATCGGTCAAGCAAAAGTCCTGGCTTCAGCAGACACCCTTCCATCCGCATCGAGCTGGCAACATCGAACGACATGTATATGCCGTTACAGCGTTCACGCGCATGGAAGGGAAGGATGCTCGCGTTTCCACTGTTACTGACAAGTTGAGCCAGAACGAATAGGTTCGTTTTGCTTGTTATAGGTACGCGGACCAAGAGGAACCGTTCGAGTCTGTGTTCGCACTCCACGACGGCATGTCCACGATCCAGCACATCACCCAGCGCAACCTCAGGAACCCGGAACTTTCGTACCTGTCCGCGTGCACGGTTAGTAAATGGCAACATCTGGACGAGGTGATCCATCTAGTGTCTGCGATGCAATCCGCTGGATTTCGTGGTGTTGTTGAAGCCGTGTGGTCCGTGGCGGATGCTCCCACGACTATGGTGGCATCCACATTTTACGAGACGATGGCGGACAGCGCACTCTTTTTGTACCACTGCCTCTTCGGGATGACAATATACATAAAGTAGCTTGCAACTAGTAGGCATATTGGGTATTGATGTGTTCGACAACTCTACATGTTTGAGCAACTCGTAGATGTCATTACAGCGCTGGAAGCTTGGCACTATGCGACGGGTGTGGCGATATCAGCTGCACACAATCACGCAAAGGTCCTAGAGCAAGTTTGAAGAGGCGAAAGGGGACTTAAAACTTTGCTCAAAGTCGAGGAGGCATCTGAGGGATGGTCAATCGTGCACCAAACGACGAACGTGACAGCGAGGAGCAGGCCAAAATAGCCAACATGGAAGGAGTCAGACAACAGAAAGCAAAGGCAGATGGGCCAAGATGCAAGCAGGTTGCAACGCCGTGGTGGAGCTGTCCATCGGGGCAATGATATCTCCCATGATAGATACCTGTGTATCTCACATATTAGCTGAGTTTAACAAGAAGTAACACTAAGGATGCAGAGGTATTGGACCAGTCGGTACCTAGCTGACGACACCGTCCTGAGGTGAACCCTTGTTGCTCGTGGAAGGTTGAACAACTTTGGAATCTCAGTGTTCTGTTGAATGGACTATAGCTACGTGTGAACGTTAAGCAGGTCAAAGGAACATTTAGCTTTCATGATATACTATTGCCGCCGAACTCCTATAAGAAGCTTAGATACTATCAACATGACAAATACCGTTGCAAGCTCACCTCATTTCTACGTCCTGATAAAATATGCGTCGGATAACGTTGAGAACACCTAGTCACAGAGGACTCACGTTTTCTTTCCAAGCCACCTGCGCACTAAATTCTGTGCTTCCGAACAGGATGATCACATCAATATCTAGTTGATAATATTCACCACCTTCGGCAGATGACTTTAGTCGCGGAACCAAGGTCTTCGCTGCCTCACGCAGATCACAGCGGACTTTGCAGAGAGTTGAGAAAGACGCTAAAGTGATTGGTTTAGTAGGGAGTCACCGCACATGAGAAGACTTACTTTCATCCTGATCAAGCCATTGCGGGTCTGACAAGGCGCCACGATAACACTTGATGGGCAACCTTTGGACACCGAACTCCGATTGAGATCCCATAATAAAACAGAATGAACAACGGAACTCCCTAAGCTCGTTGGCTTGCACGCCCTGTGGGATCGCCCATCTACCAAACGACAATTGTCAAACAAGGACACCGACCTTGCGAAGAATCGGACGAAATCCCTTGGGAATAGCGTATTCTCCTGCTGCATTTATAAACCAACTGTCTTTCCTAGCTTGGTGTTCTGGATCTGCCTCGTTGACAATAACCCAGCATTCCGTGCCATAGGTTGCACGCGCAACTCGTGAGTTTACCAGATGGTCAACAAGGAATGAAAGGGCACCGTCGGGTACGGCTTTATGACTACGTTCCATCAGATGTACTATGCTCACACGTCGCATAACGGATGTGTACGCACACTCTACTTGGACGGGATAGTTCAATACCTTGCGCATTGAAATATACTTCAAGTTGTGACCAAAGCCAATCATTTGCTCCGAACCCGCCGATAAGAAACGCCATCTGAATATGACCATGAATATTTCTATTCAAATGTGAGAGGAGAACGTACGGTAATGGGTATGGTCGCATAGTTCTGTTGCTGTTCGAATGCGTTGATGATGGCAGTGATGGAATCGTCGAAAAGTTTGGTGACCTCTTGGCTGTAAGTACGGCATTTGGTTAGAAAACATCCACGATGTAAAATAGAGCTCATACCCAGAGAGTCTCAGCTTCCCCGCCCTGATGTCGTGTTCCGGGTCATTGTCGCGGAGACTGCCAAACTTGACATGGGCTGATTGTCCAGCATCACAGACATGAAGTTTCGTTGTCTGGTCAAAGGTGTTCGTGATGTCATTGATGATTTCCGGCTTGGAATAATCCGAGCCTTCCAGCTTTTCTGTTTTCAAATTGCGAGTCTGATACGCCATGTTGTGGTCGCAGTAATTCTCACCCACCCTGTAACAGAACCTTGGCTCTGCGCGTAACAAATACCGAGCCCTGAAGACGGCCTAAAAAAGACAAATAAAAAGAGATGCGATTGCAAAAAGAAATAGTCTTACACTCTGCAGGCGCAATCTCCTTAAAAGAGGTCGGATCGAACGTCATCGAATACATGCTCAAGTCGATGGTACCTCCACCAGCATCAATGACGAGAACGCCCTGTCCCTGAGGATATTTCTCTTGGTTGGGTACCCCCGATGCGAACAGGTCCCAAATGCAAAAGTGAAGGCCAGCTTCGCCCTCAGTCAGAAAACGCACGCGAGCACGTCCACTGGCAGTGGTAGGGACAAGCCCAGCCAGCTCAATCGCACGTCGAATCTGTTGTTGCTGCGCCCCCTCCCAACCATTCGGATGCGTGAAGATGAACTGAATCTCATCTTTGACTGACAGCCACATGTGTCTCGGGTAAGACTCCTGGATGTAAGTTTCAGTACACTGAAAAAGGTACTTGATGAAGTCTTTGAGAACGTCGACGATGGATTTGCCTCTGGGAAGGGGTGGGATGTCATCATCCTTTATGTGAGCGGATGAGAGATGTTTCGGGCGAAGGTGGAGCTTCCACCTGGAATGATGTGTAAGGCTCAGTATCGTCTCAGATATCAGTGACTGACCACTCTAGCTTGACCCACCCTTGGGTGGCTGCTCTCTCAGTCACTTCGTCTGTGAGGGCCTCGTAACCAGCCGCTTTGAAATTTCCTTTGGAATCGTAATACATGACAGAAGGAACTTTGAAGTCCCCAACTTGGCCATGTTTGGGGTACCTAGCACTAGATCAGGAAAACAGAACGAGAAAAGGAGCAAGAGATTTACTTCAGCAACCCTTGAGGTTGTGGGATTTTTCCAGGCTGGAGGATACAAAACGAGACGCCACTACAGGTGGTTCCAATATCGAACGCGAGAACAAGCTGACGGGTTAGCCCGGTGTACAGTTTTCGCTCAAGCATGCTTGGAATTCGTTGAGAAGGACGCGTAGGACTGAGTTGGTCGTGCTTACACAGCCTGCCAGCAGGAGTTCTTAATACATCAAGGACATTAGGAGACGGCACGCTATAGCTGTGGGGTTGTCATAGCCACACATCCTCGAGGGAACCTGCAATCCGCAGAGCGTCAGAACTACAAGGGCATTGTCAGGAACCCTCAAGCTCACACTCAAAATGAGAGGAGACGAAGTGAATGAGAATTCCAAACTAGAGAAACGATACAAACAGTGCTACTCTTATATACCTTTCAGAGCTGTGCTACACGCCGTATCAATGCGTATCACACATGTCCGTACATTCCGAATGATCCGATTACTAAATATAGAGAAGTCCTGATATTTACCCCCCTTTCAGGATTGAAGCTCCGAGTCAATCAAGGGATATCGAAACAGGAATTAGGAAATCGTTGAAATCGTTTGCGGAATTGAAGAAAATCAGGATCAGAGAACATCGGGGATGGAGTAGGGAGAGGAATGCCTAAACAAGTGGGGCAAGAACATTGGGGGTCAAGAGAACATTGTCGTATTTTAAGGACCAATCTGGGGGCGGAAGGATTCTTTTTATGGAAGTCGCGGATGGCAGCTTGTGCGTTTCCAAGTTCTTTTACGGGAATCCATTCATTTTCCTCGCGTGGGAATCCTTTCCATTTCACCAGATAGTGAATTGTTTGTCCGTGACGTTTTGCGTCGACAATCTCTTCAATTTCGTGTTCTTGTTCGCCCTTGACGAGTTCAGGAGGTGGTGGTGGCTTTTGTTGCTGTGAAGGGAATTTGGGAGTATGATAGGGGTGTAGGAGACATTCGTGGAAGACCGGATGTATTTTTCGCCAAGATTTGTCCAATTTTAGCCTATATGACGCGAGTCCTTCTTTTTTTATGACTCTAAAGGGACCGTATCGCTTGTCATCGAGCTTTCGTGATGGTCGCTCGGTGCGGATATTGGTCGCTTCAAGAAGGACTAGATCCCCGGGTTGGTACTGTGTTGGAGGTCTAACTTTTCGATCATGAAAATGTTTCATGTCATAAGCGGTCATTTTTAGAGCGGCATTGGCGATTTTTCGTGTGGTTTCCAATTCTTCTACGAATTCTCCTGCTGCGGGGTTTCGCGGAGATTGTTTATGGGAGTTGCCGGCACGGGGTTGTTGGCCGTAATTGAGGATGAATGGGGAATACGAAGTCGCGCTGGTAGTATTCTGATTGTGCGCGAATTCTGCTACGGCTAGCCATTCTACCCAGTCGGTTTGTCTGTGATTGATGTACGTCCTCAAGTACTGTTCTACCCATGCGTTCTTTCGTTCGGTTTGCCCATCTGTCTCCGGATGATATGCGGTGGAGGGATTCCCTTCGATCTGCAACTGCGTGTATAGCTCTTTCATGAATGATGATACAAATTGTGGTCCTCGATCTGAGATCACTTTTTGGGGTAATCCATGTAATTTGAAGATTTCATCTCTGAAGATCTTCGCTACTCCCAAAGTGGTAATGTTCATCGAGATCGGGAATAATCTGATCATCTTTGAAAAGCGATCTACTACCACCATGATTCCGTCTTTCCCATTAGATTCGGGAAGTGGTCCGATCAGATCCACTGATATGACCTCCCAGGGCGATTGTGGCGCCGCATGTGGATTTAAAGGAGTTTTCTTTCCTTTTGTGTCTGTTTTGGTTCTCTGGCATTTGTCACATCCTCTTATGTAACGTTGGATGTCACGTTTCATTGTCGGCCAGTAGTACCGTGTTTTGATTAAGTCGTGCGTGCGCCGATTGCCTGGGTGCCCTACGAGCGGGTGATCGTGATTTTCTCGAATGATTTTCCCCCTCAGTTCTAGATCGTCTGGTACATATAATAAAGTTTTCCAAAAAACAAGTCCGTCCCTTTCTTCCCATGCCGTATCCTTCATTTTTAGTCCTTTTTCCACAAATTTTTCCTTTTTTTGTTGTTTTTCTTTTATCTCGGCGTCAATTGTTCTGATGATCGTGGGATTTATGACAATCTCCTTTTGATTGT
>JBBPUD010000574.1:0-15054 GCA_038094475.1 Phylloporus aff. rhodophaeus
CAACCACCACCCCATGTGAAGGCTAGGCAACAACACAGAGGGCACGGGCACCAGACAATGGTGAACATGCCCACCCATTTCCACACTTGCTTATTCCAGCCCTTGTCTGCAGCCAGCATCTGCGTTTCAACCCGTTGTGAGCTGTAGTGTGCGCCACTCATTGCACCATCCATTTGGGGTCTATTCCCAACCATTTCGTCGCCATTTGCATCGTTTTGGCATGTTTCAGCGCCCTCTTTGCATCTCATCTCACATCGCCCACCTTTTTGCTTCCTTGATGTCCAATCTCGACTCCACACATTCATTTTAACTTCACACATGCTGGCGCCGGTTTCTGGACATCTATGGGTGCTGTAGAAGCTGTAGACATCGTGTGGTATGTCCGTTTTGTGATCTGACTCAGCCCAACTGACTTTTGTCTCTAAGTGGCCTACTTGGTCAATTTTGCGACGTTGCATGGTTGTTTCACCATTGTGCATGCTACAGCATGATTGGTGTGTTCAAGGTGTTCAGGTGAGTCATTTGCACCGGTATTTTCGCGGGTTGGGCAGCCAGAGTTGTCTTGGGGATTTTCTTAAGTCTCCCTCTCCTATTTGCTCCGTTGCTTTACTGACATATTGTGACATGTTTCACAGCTTCTTCGACTCATTTACAACGTTCTCAGCACTCCTTGGTGGTCCCAATGGATGTGCTTCAACTCCCAGGTCGATCGCTTCATCTAGAGTTGCCAATGGTGAGTCTTCTTCAACCTGGTACTCTGGCTGTTCATGCTGGTGTTTTGATGGGTTTGTTGCCATTTTAGGTCGATTTCAACTGTCCTCATCACCATCTACTGCTGCCACTTCATCCGCTTCAGCCATTTTGGCTTTGAGCTTGGTGCTCATGATAGGTATACTGTATACTTGTAAGGCTAGACCGCCGGTGCTTAATTGTTACACCAAAAGGCTGCAATACTGAGTGATTACCACTCAGTATCCTGGACGATATATATGCTGATTATCTGGAATCAGGTAAGCTGGCATGCTTACAATACTTCCCCTCAAGCTCAGGTAGGGTCGTGGGTAGGCAAATGCACAGGTGTACCCCTGGGTGTCAGTGCTGACACCCACACCCATACCTGTTGATACACCTGCACCCTTGGTCAAGGTGTGGGTTTTCACATGGGTGCCATCTTGGTACACCTGTACCGACACCCACATCCCAAACACCTGTGGGTGTGTTCTATTTTCTTGTAGTACTATGGTAACTTGTAGCTAGCACATTTTAGTCTATCTATAAGTCTGCAAGGTTAATATTATCTGTTACAATTTTCCCTCCTTTTCCCTCGTCACCTCTTTACCCTTCGATCCCCTTCTCCTGTCGTCCCTTATATCACCACGCTGAAGTACTTTCATCGCTTCCTTGATCATCTTATCACATTCTCTAGCTATCCTTTTCACTAGCTGATCTCGTACCCTTTTTCTCGTGATCTCTCTTCCTACTTCCTAGATCACTCGAATACCTTTATTCCCTTCCTTCGCCTTACCTTGATCTCGGTCTCTCTGTGTACATGTTTGCTCATGCCTTAGTAGTGTCTTGTACCGACACCTCTATAGCTACTCTAGTAGTCTTGTACCTCGTACTTGACTAACACAATACAAGTGTACATCTCGTGTCATCCCTTGTGAACACCTTGAGAACTCCTTGACGACGTTTTCGTACCTCTTTGTGAGCGTCCTCCGTCAAACGAGTCACGTTCAACCCTTGTCCTCGCTTTGGTACACTTCGTGTAACACCTGCTGCGGGTGTGGGTGTGGCCCATGTGGGTGCAGGTGGCGGGTGTCAGACTTGGCCAATGGCCACCCACACCTGCACCCTGTAAACACCTGCACCCAAGACCCATGCAGGTGTCAGCTACCCTTGCTATAGCCTAGTTGTGGGTGCATCACTGTGACCTGGCGTGGTGTGCTGACTAATTTCTTTGGCTGTTTTAGCCTGTCTCCTAGGATGATGATGTTATAAAGACAAAGGTGACATGAATGTGCACCCGCCTACATGGTGAAGATGGCCCCTACACACTGAGGACCCCTCACCACAATGTGAGGGGTGACATGACTGCGTGTCCACCCACAACCACAATGAGAGTTGGGATCCCACCAGTCAGGGTCAGCATTGAAGATGGTGGCAGCACAATGATGCACCAACCAGAACAAGGGTGATGGCACATTGGCCCACATGCCGACCAGGATAATGACACTGCGAAGGCAATGGGGACATGAGTGTGGACCCACCTACATGGAGACAACAGCAAGGATGATGGGGACAAAAATGAAACCATCTACACCTACCAGCACGACAACAGTGAGGGTAGCAGCAACACAATGGAGCGCCAGCCATGACAGCGGTGATGGCACACCGCACCACCTACAATGATGGGAAGGGACCTGTTACACAAAGTATACCAAGACAAGGTCGAAGGTTGAACGTTACTCGTTTGATGGAGGACACTCACGAAGAGGTATGACAACATCATCAAAGAGTTCTCAAGGAGTTCGCAAGATGTGACATGAGATGTACACTTGTATTGTGTAGATCTAGTACGAGTACATCAAGTGTTGACTCTACGTATTTATAAGATCGAGACACACAGCAATGGAAGTTCATAGAATGACATGGAATGATGGAACACTAAGTCAGCACGAGAGAGCTGAACTGCAGAGGAAGGCTGTCCGAAACAAGATCAAGGAACACAGCAAGAAGAAACAGGTACAAGTTGAAACAGGGACCCAAAGATGAGATCCTGTATGAAGATGTCAATGGTTGTACAGCAACAGTGAAGAATGTCCTAGAATGATGAGGGAATGCTCATCACGTTTAGTAAGAATCATAGGTAGGATGAAGAAGGAAATACGTCGAGAAAGGAGAAGAATATGACGATGTAGGGAAAGAATTGTAACAGGACCATGGCATGCCCATCTTCCTTCATATAACGGTGAAGGTACCAGTGTCAAGCCCGGTTCCTCTGAAGCAACTCCGAGGAGTATTCCGGAATGGAGGAGACAGAGGATGAACAAAGAGGCAAGGACTTTGGTGCAAGACTTATGTCACACCCTTGTACTCATGATCCTTGGAGTCAGAGGTCAGAGAGGATCAGAGGAGGGGTCGGAGTAGTCAGGAGGTGACTTAGTTGATATTCGAACTAAAGAACTACAGCAAAGTATGTACGGTTTATATAGTACAGAGTTGCACAGTATTAGTAAACAGAGTCTGCAGATTGGTAATAAGAATGGAGATCAGTAAGACAGGGAGACAATAACTGGAGCTGTGCACCAGAGTGACGAAACACCAGTGCTGCGTGTCTAGGTACAAGACTATAAAGGAGTTACACTGCCAATCAGAGAACAAGGAATACTAAATAAGGAAATAACATGTGGTCCAAAGGTCACATGTCGTCTATTGATGGAGAACACCCTGGAGAAGCAATAGAGTTGGCACCAGAGATGAGGAGTTGACTTGGAGACAAAACAGGATATGACAGTATTCCTCTCTTAGGCCTGAATCCCTGAAGGCCTAAGCAAGGTCCATGTGTACAATGCAGAGTTTTCAGAGTCCAAAACATTGGACCACCCAAAGGTATATAAGTCTGGTGTAAGTGCCTCTTATCCCCATTTTTTCATCATCTTTACTCCTGCCATGTCCGATATCGCCAACATTACAGAGTGGGACAACACTCTCCTTGCCGAGCACTAAGATGACAACAATGAGCTCTGGGATGCAAAGGCCATGGAGTGGAGGTACTGGACCAAAGTGAAGAAGGTGGAGGAGGCACGCAAGAAGGTGGAGAAGAAGGTGAGAAAGAAAGCAGAGGAGGCAAAAAGAAGAGGGGAGAATGAGGCGGAGGCAGTGCAGAGGGCAACAGAGGAGCACAAAGTAGTAGAGGAGGCTGCTCAAAAGAGGGTGCATCACTAACTGCTCGTTGCTTCAGAGCTGACTGTCCATAGGCTGAGGAGATAACCGGGCAGCAACACGCGAGCAAGGGCAAGGGCGTGATGTGGTGAGAGCAGGAGCCCTGAGAGAGGTGTGCATGGAGGAACCTGGACTGCGAGCCCGGAGTGGGCAAGGCCATCTCGTGCCAGCCCTGTATCGACGTGAGGCATTACTGCGATAGGCCAGGGGAGGAGCCAAAGCCAGAGTGAAAGAAGAGGAAGGTGAATGATGTTACGTTTTCTCTCTTTTCTCCTTGCTCTTTGCCTTGATCTTTGCCTCGTTCGTGCATGGACACGTCTCTTGTCATTGTAATGACTCATTCTCTTCCATGTCGTTCTACGACCTTCCACTTTCTTCGTCATCACGCTTACTCCTCCACATAGCCTCGCTGATGCCATCAGCTCCGCTTACTCATGCCTGCTTACATTTCTTGCTTTGTCACTATTCTCTGACATTCTATGACCTTCCATGGCTTAGTCATTGTAGGGTATATATACCATACTCGCCAGCTGTTGTACCTTAGCTTAGACCTCCTCGATTGTACCCACAATACACTTGGGTTTCCTCCTTGCTCCTCGTCCAAAGGTACCAGCCCTTCATCTCCTTGTCCATACCAAGCCTCCGTGCGTTGGTACCTTGTCCTTGGACTTCCCTTGGTTGCACCTTGGGACTAGTCATCTGGGCCTCCGTGCGCCAGTAGCTTGTCACTGTTGAGCCTCCGCACATCGACTCTTCAAGACCTTGCTTCGGTCGAGGCTATGCTCATTCCTACCAGGACCAAGCGTAACAAAAGGTCTAAGCTACTCTTCACGACTACCATTGTGTAGATCGTTACCACCATTCCCCCTCGTCTATCCACAGACCACCACTGGGGAATCTCCCGCAGCGCCCCTGCCGAGAGCTCAGACTCGGAACCCCAGGAGGAAGAAGACCTCTTCGCTTCCGACCACTCAGACAACGACATCCCTATCCCTTCAATAGAGGATACCACAGTTACCCTCGCTGAATACTTCAACAAGGTCACCTACCTACCCCGAGTTCCCACTCCACCATCTCCCACCCCCCTTCCACAAACTGGTAACATCTTCCAGTTCCCTCCATGTACCCCATCCCCCATCATGTCCTCCTCCTTGAGACCTACGGAACTCCGCCTTGCATCCCCCAAAACCTTTGATGGAAGCTATGCGACCACCGTTCAATGGTTGCAAACAGTCTGCTTCTACCTCCATGTCAATGAAAAGGTCTACGACACCAACTCCAAGCAGATAGCCTTCGCACTATCTTACATGACTAAGGGCTCTGCACTCACATGGGCCAACAACTTCAGGAGAGAGGCGCTCTCTCACACCATGCCCAATTTGGGAACCTTCGCGAACTTCATTGTGAAGTTCAACAAAGCATTTGAATACCAAGATGCCGTTCGCGACGCCATTAGGTGGCTGAGTGAGACCTGCATCGAGAAAAACAAGAAAGGGAATTGGACCCCCTCCCTTGACCACTACGTCCAGACCTTCCAGACCAAAATGGGTCTGGTGGGTATCTCTGATGACAACGTCCTCATCGGATACTTTGCTGATGTCCTTCCTACCCCGCTCACAGACAAAATCTTCACCATGAAAACGGTCCCCAAAATCATTGACGCCTGGGTTGACAAGGCCCTTGTGTTCCAAAAGAACTGGGAGCATGCTCGCTCCATTGCTGAGCACCGAAAGAAGTCCCATACCCCATACCAGAACTTCTCCGGGAACTCCTCCACCCGCACCACCAAGGATTCCGACGCCATGGACGTTGATGTCGTCAAAGTACCTAAAATGACCCCTGAAGAAAGGAAGCGCTGTATCACCAAGAACCTTTGTTTCCGATGCCGCAAGCCTAGGCACAGCTTGCAGAACTGCCCACACTTCTCCTCTTCTCCCACAGATAGGCCAAAGAAGACTTTGGTTAAAAAGGTCATAAAAGACGACCTACCCAAGCTGGAAGAGATTGAAGACGATGAAGAAGACGAACCACCTGTTACGTTTTCTCCCTTTTCCCCTTGTTCCTTGCTTCAACCTTTGCCTCGTTCATGCACGGACACATCTCTCATCACCATGATGACTCATTCCCTTCCACATCGTTCTACGACCTTCCACTTCCTTCATCATCACGCTTACTCCTCCACATAGCCTCACCAATGCCATCGGCTCCGCTTACTCATTCATGCTTACTTTCTTGCTTTGTCATCATTCTCTGACATTCCATGACCTTCCACGGCTTAGTCATTGTAGGGTATATATACCACACTTGCCAGCTGTTGTACCTTAGCTTTGACCTCCTCGATTGTATCACCAATACACTTGGGTTCCCTCCTTGCTCACTGTCCGAAGGTACCAGCCCTTCACCCCTTGTCCTTGACTGAGCCTCCACACTTCAGTACCTTGTCTTTGGACTTCCCTCAGTTGCGCCTTGGGACTAGTCATCTGGGCCTCCGTGCACCAGTACCTTGCCACCATCGAGCCCTCGTGCATCGACTCCTTGTCACCGTCGAGCCTTCGTGTGTTGACTCCTTGAGACCTTGCTTTTGTCGAGGCTACGCTCGTTCCTACCCAGACCAAGCATAACACCACCCGCCGTAGCAGTGGTGGACTTTGTCCCCCAGGATTTTTGAAAAGGAGGACTCAGTCTACACGAGTACCTCCTTCCTCTACTCATACGTGCGCTCCTGTAGTTGTATCTAGCTCCCGCAAATCTATGTCCATTGCACTACAACTCGTGGAGCCCTCGCACACTATGAAAGCCGTAGACACCCATGCCCTCATTGACAGCGGAGCTGACATCTGCTGCATTGACCGCGACTTCGTGAAGAAGCACAAACTTCCAACGAAGAAACTTGAGGTCCCTTTCCGCGTCCAGAATGTGGACCAAACTGCGAACCAAAACAGACAGGTCCGTTTCACCTTGACCCTCTTCACAAACATAGAGGGAATCACACAAGAAGTCACGTTCTATGTCATGTCTTGTGGCAATGAAAACGTCATCCTCGGCATGCCATGGCTGAAGATGACAAACCCTGTCATTGATTGGGTGCAGCGCACCCTTACCATCTCTGAATCCTGCAACCAGCACAAGGAGCTGTTCACTTGATTTTCCAAAGACACAGAGTGCCATGAAGCCTTCTATGTGTCAAAATCTAAATAGGGGCAGCAATGCCCAAACTCAGACTGTGCTGCAAGAAAGGCAAAGTACAACTGTATTTACCTAAATAGAGGCAGCAATGCCCAAACTAAGTATCGTAAGTACAGTGGATGACTAATAGAGAAAGAATCTCACCTCAGACTGTGCTGCAAGAAAGGCAAAGCACAACTGAGGTGAGGGGAAGAAATTCGAAGGTTTAAAAGAGATGGAGTTACATGCTTGCTTAACTCCGGATCACTCTGGACCGGAGTAGGCGAGAATAGGCGTGCCCGTGAAGGAAAACTGAAAGGATTAAGCGGCATAGCGTCGGGTCAGTGAGGGATGCCACAACGTTGCATACATGAGGCGGAATTACACCAAAGGGAGATGAGACAACTCCGGAGGGATGAGTGCACCAGGAGTGCGAAAGAGCTCCAGAGTTGGCTGCGAAAGCAGTCCGGAGTTCTGGAGTCAGTTTTTGACACTATGCACGCTTCAAACAGGCAACCCCACCACCATGACACCACCACATAGACATGGTCTATAACTCTCAGCTCTACGACTTCCTCAAACACCATACTCAGGAGCAGTATGTACAACAAGCTCTCACCAACAGGACCTTGAACCGGATCATCTGCGGCGAAGGCCGTTACTACAAGCCCACAGATCCTCGGATCTTAAAAATCACCACAGCCACTGAGCTCGCTGCAGCAGCGGAGCTCACCAAACCCAAGCTGGTCCTGCCACCAGAATACACCCAATTCTCCATCGTCTTTGACAAAGAGATGGCTGACTATCTGCCTCCATCACGTCCCTATGACCATGAGATCAACCTGGACGACTCCTTTGTATACATCATTGATGCCCGCTGCAATGCCCTTGGGGCATTCCATGTTCTTACCCACCAGTTCACTTTTGGTGAATTCCTCGGTGACATCGATCAATACAACCAAGAGCTAGTCCACGCTCTCGCCCTGCTGGCTCCCTCCACGTCCTTGTCCCCCTTACTCCCTGATGAACTCGAAGTTCTTGAGCGTACGGATCGCTACTGGACTGGCAACGATGGAGAATCCTCTCTCCCTCCTAGTCACCCCCGTTACCATGAAGCTTGCTTCACGTGTCATCGCCTATTCCACCAACAAAAGGATTGCCAATTGTACCAATACCCCAAGTGCCGCAGGTTCCACCCTGGTCACACTGTCTCCTGCTGCCCCGTCTGCCCCATCTGTCTCAGAGGCCACCACATTCAGGAACGATGCCCTCAGCTCTTTCCTGCCCCGGCCATCTTTTCCCCATCCATGAGTTCCTCATCTTGTTCTAGCCGCTCCTAGGTCGCCTCTTGAGGCCACTGAGGCACTATGCCTCTGTTACAATTCTTTCCCTTCATCATAACGTTCTTCTTCTCACTCGTTGTATCTCGTTTCTCACTCCTCCTTTTATTCTCGTAGAACGCGATGAGCATTCGCTCATTATCTTTGATCAATCATCCATCTCGCTGTTCAACCAGTGATAAGTACCTTCGCACTGGTTCTCTCCTTGGAGTTCCTGTTTCACCTTCACATCTGTTTTACTTCGCTATACTCTTTGATCTTGTTTCGGACAGCCTTCCTCCGCAGTTTGGCTTTCTCATGCCGACTTAGTAATCCTACATTCCACGCTGTTCTACAGCCTTCTTTTGCTGCGTGCCTCGATTATATAAATACTCTGAGTAGACACTTGATGTACTCATACTTGATCTGCACAATACAAGTGTACATCTCATGTCATCCCTTGCGAACATTCTTGAGAACTCTTTGACGACGTTGTCGTACCTCTTCGTGAGCATCCTCCGTCAAACGAGTAACATTTGAACCTTGTCCTTGCTTTGGTACACTTCGTGTAACAGCCTCACCGAGCTCGTGCAGTTTCACCTACTTGCCCTCACATTAGAACCGGATCAGGAAATTACCATCACTCTCGTTACTCCCCATCAGTAAAAAAGGAAATTGGCTGTAGTACCCTGTAACAATGGCAGGACCACATGGTACATGTTGTCCTATGTAGACAGTGTCTCTATCATCCCCCCAATATAGACTACTATAGTCAACAACCATGTCATCATTACATTGTAGTCTACTGTAGTAGAGCCAGTATATACTCACAATATGGTTGCTACAGGCACTACATCTACAACAGTATAATCATAAATTATGACATCCCAAGCTTACTTGTACATGCATGACTAGTACTATGTACTATATATTCAATAGTCTATGCAATTGTGGAATTGGGTTGTAGCCTGTAGACACACAGTAGTCACTAAATATATGTATAAGTCCTCTGAGGTGGTCCATGTGTGTCCGTGTCGAGTCGCGTTGCAGTGTTGCATGACTGCCTAATTGGGTAAGTCGCAGCTTGGGTAAGAGTGCTTGCACTGACCTCTAGTTGAAGAGTCCAAAATGGTGCGCCGTTGTGCTCTCATTGCGATCGCGCTGACCTGTCTTGCTCATAGCTAATGGTCGCATTTTGACTTGCTCCGAGTTGTAGTGTGTGCCTTGTTGCGCCATCCGTTCGGCATCCTTTCCCATCAGCTTCATTGCCATTCGCATCACTGTGGCAGTATCCATTGCCCTCTTTACTTCTCAACTCACATTGTCCACCTTTTTCTTCCCCTGGCTGCCAATCTCAACTTTGCGCGCTGTGGCACTGCTTTTGGATCGTCTATGGGAGCTGTGGGAGCTGTGGGATGCGCTTGGTACATCTGTTTCATCTCCCAGATCGTTTGCGCTGACTCTCCACTCTAGGTCATCTCTTGAGCTGGTATTGTGACGTGGTGTGCTCATATCGCCAGCACGCATGCTATTGGCATGCTTGGCAGGTAGCTGGGTGCTAGGTGAGTTGTTTGTACCATTGGACTTGCGCTTCGGGCTGCTAGAGTCATCTCAGCAATTTTCTGGTGAGCCAGTTGCTTTTGGTCGCTCTACCAGTTCGCTGACGTGTTCCAATGCTTCTTGCAACTTCGTAGGCTTGTTCCCAGCATCCTCGATGCCTCTCGATGCCTGACTCCCGGCTCGACTGCTTCGTCTGAGTCCATCCCAGGTAAGTCTTTTTCAACCGTTTGTTCTGGCCGTCGATACCAGTGTTCTAATGCGTTGGTCACTGCCTTAGGTCAGTTTCAAGGATTTCCATTGCCGCCATATGCCACCATCTTGCCTGCTTCAGCCATTTTGGCTTCAAGCTCGGTACTCATGATAGGTGTGTACTCCCCCTCGAGCTTGAGGTTCTGGGTGCTGGGTGCTGTCAACGGATTAAATTACCTTGTGTGCAAACAGAGAGATTACCATCCACTTTCCACTCCACAAGCTTGAGTTACATATCAACCACACTTCGTAGATATAACCTGTACCGTTCAAATGTTCGTAGATCAATGTACCTGTTCAAGAAAAATGTGTCGGCCACAGAGATTGAGTTGCAGTGATTCCAATCAGGATTTATTTCCCCACTTGGAAATCTGGGCATCAGGTGACAGTTCTGGACAATATGAGTAATTGGAATAACAGCCGCATTGGGAGAATGGTTTTGAGTAGAACGACAAATTTTGAACATCCCAACACTGTCTTCAAATTGGCGTAAAGGTGTAAACCAATGGATGTACACAAGTGGTTCAGGATGGTTACCGAGATGGGGTGAAAGTCTAAACAGGGCACAAACTTCAGCGACACGAAGACCTGCTTATTTCTGAGACAACACGTTTTGCGCGTAACAATACACATACCATGAAAGCCACCATGGTCTTGTTCCTTGTTGTCAGCACGGACCAACACAATATCAAACCGTGCTGGTTTAGGAGGTTTGCATGGACTACATGATTGTTCTAGGTAGGCACAGATCCGCATGGTGTTGTTATCGGATGCATGCTCGATGGGTGGCAAGACTATTGTAAGGTTGCTAAAGCACTTGAATTGGTCGCTTGCAATTGGGCGAAAGTATTCATGATGGTGGGACAAGCTGTCAAGAAACCGTTGCAAAGATTCAAGAAAATTGACCATGCCATGATGTCAAACCAGGTAATCGGCCATCCTCTTGCCAAAATGAGGCCGCTGGGCAATACGGTTTTGCATACCAGCCGTCAGAGTTGGAGGAGGCACCTGATTGTCGTCGTTTTTGATGCTATGACTAGAAACTGAGTCGTCAGTATCTGTGTTTTGATGACACCAATCAAGATAATTTTTGAACCACGTTACTGCTTCCTGGCGCTATAGCCATTTTGCCATCTGGATAGTGTAGTCTTTTCGGTTACTTGCGATATATGCCTTCTTAGCGTAGTCAATGTGCAGGCATTCTGAATTCTCAGTGTTAAAGCCATCTAGGGTACCATAGAGCTTGATACAGTCGACGTAGTGGATTAACGAGTGAAGTTTTGGGACGTTGAAGTGTTCTCGGCACTCCAGTTCAACAAAGATCTCCTTTACATTGTGAAAGTCATCAAGAGCATGCCGTAGATCTAGAAGAGTCTCGTCAGTATGGGACTGGTACTGAGCAAGATAAATAAAGTCAAGGAATACACATCCTGCATTGATAACTTCTCAATGTGGTGTTATGCTCATTAGGGCACCAACAAACATGCGTTCAAGCTGTTTATGGTCAGAACCAGTCCACTGCTTGACCTTTGATATCCCATCTTTGAAGTGACAGAGTCCGGGATGGAAGGGCATCGTACGGAAGTGAGCATCGAAGCTCTTCTTGCCCACGATAACAGTACACCATTTTTTGACATGATCCTTAAATAGCCCTTGATGAAGTTGGTGTAAGAGATTGGAAGTGATGCTGAGGAAAACATCGGAATGGGGGAGATCAGCCCAAAAGGGTGAAAATATGGAACGGAGCCCATCAGAGATGAATTCGGGGGGGTATTGCTCAGTAGCTTGGGCGTAGAGGATGCGTGTTGTTTGGTCTTGATTGCATAACGGAAACTGCTTGTTCTCGCCCCGTTGGTCTGCTGGAACATGACACTTCGGGCAACGGTTTTCGGCACAACATGCGACAAGACACTGCTCTGGGTGATTGCCAATAAAAGCAGCAAGGATTGGGTAAACTTGTCGAACTTGTCCATCTGCGCACACCATTTCCACACCTTCTCGACCAGCAGTTACCAGTGGCTTGAGTATCCTCTTCATGCAATAGTGGAAGAGTCGATAACCAACTACTGAGCCATCTTCAAACGACTCAAACTTTGATATCGGTAAGTACCTGAGTAAAACTGAAGCGTGTTGTGTGGGTTGACGACGAATGTGCTTAGAAATGTTCCTGATCGTTAGATAAACAGGCCAGGCTGTCTTGTCACCTCTAAACTTCGATAGCTCGGTTTTGTCTGATGCAAGGATGACCGGCGCGATGGTTGCCCCAGATGGCAAGCGATGCTATAACCAATCATAAGGTATGTGAATGGTTAACTTGTTGGCGACGACTTATCTGCATTTCCCACCACCATTCCCCAGTCCACATTTCATCATATCGCCATATTTGACCTTGAGGGTCTGTGTACACTTTCTCTGGTACGTACGCCATTTGTGTCCAAAATGTTGGATTGCCAATCAACTTGCAGATGCAGGCGACTGGATCACAAAGCCAAAGCTCAAGTTCCTCAACACGTTCTTGATCATCTTTATTCTCACTGCAGACCTGCACGAGCTCGCATCTTCATTCAGGCCCAATAGGTAATTGATCGATTGCCTTCAAAAACTTGTATTTGCTTTGATAGCTTGGCTGTGTGCGTGTTTGAGTCTTCAATGGTAAGTATACTTGTTGACAATGCTTTGAACAACTTCATTACTTACTATTGACAACTTCAGGTAGTCGTCTGTAGCCCGTTGGCTCGCATTCTTGACTAACCACTCTGCCAGCTCCCAGTCTTCTCGATCAGCAAATGGAGCATATGGGCCTTGGCCCAGGGCATCTTGAGTGTCTTTCATGACATCAAAGGCTGTTTTGGCTGTGCGGAAGACCTTGCCCGCTGCAGAGCCCGCATCAAATTCCTGTGCGTATCGGGGAAACCACCCCTCTTTGTCAGTGTTCTCTGTCTCCCTTCTAACATCGTCTGCTTCTAGATCTGAACCTGTTGCAGCATCATAGCCTGGTATGTTATCCTCGCCTTCTTGTAACTCAGCATACTCCTGGTAATCATTTGTGGCAGGTTGTTGGTTTACGGGGGGAAACGGGTTTACTATGTCACATTGTGCATGTTGTATGCCAGCATTGCATCGTGGTAAGTGTCCAAGATGGAGGCATACCCCAGCAGACGTTAGAAAGCTTCTGCCACAGGCACCACAACTATGTTGCAATGTGTGGATATTGCCAAGTTGGGGCATTTTTGTAAGAGAGCAGGGCGAGAAGGAGAAAAGGGCACTGGGGTGCAGTGGGTGCGTGACCTTGCCGAACACAATATATTTCAGCCTAACCAAACTGCCCTTTTCTCTCAGACTTCTTGCAACTACCTTGGGTACACTGCAACATGTCTCAACAGAATGAAGCTACAACACGACCTGGTCGTAAACGTCGCCTGAGTGAGAAAGTTCGAATGATGTTAGGTATGACTTTATTCAATGGAAAAATTAGCAGCACTCACAGACTTGACAGAAGAACAACAGCAAGAGAAGACAGCAATGGAGCAACAGGCACAAAAGAAGGCCAAACGTTCTGATGTATTGGCATGCAAATGCGAGCAGACCATCAAGGCAGCTGAACAAGTGGTAACTCCAGTCAGAACCACACCTCAACTTGGCGCAAGTTTGACGACTACAACTACTGCTCGGCAGCTTCTCCTCCCAGACAATGCGGTATCCTCTTTTTTTATACTCGAGACTTATTTACTCATTACTCCCAGTTCATTTCAAGACCAGTTGGTGGAGTTAGCGCTCCTGCTCCTGGTACTTCCACTACACCCTTACTCGTTCACCAAGGCAAGGTCCCACCATCTGCCAGCGTGCCTTCCATGGGTATCCCAGGTCGCTCTGTGTCCACAATCAACACAATGGTACACTACTATCTTACCCAGTTATAAATGCTAATGTATTCTATAGGCAGCACTTGGTACGACTGCAGGTTCCGTGGCCAATAAGAAAAAGGTATGTTTGCTACTGTGTCTAAGCAATGAGTACTGACACGTTCTATAGGCTACGTTTCCTGCATGTGTGCGTGCACTCTCGCCTACCCAGGCCATCAGGTTAGAAGCACTCAGGAACAAGGGATCGCAGGCCAAGAGCAGCCATGCACCTATGCATGCAGACAGTACTAAGGATCGCTCTGTAAGCCAGAAGAGAATGTGCGAAACCTCTCCCTTGCCTCTGTAAGTTCCTACCATGCTCTGAGTTAATTTGCATCACAATAGCCTGCAGGAACATGGATATAGACACTGAACCAAGTAGTGACGAGTCGTTGGTTAGAAGGGGCCCACAGAAAAAGCGTTTGTGTCGGAAGAATGCAGTGGTGCTCAGCAATGATGTGATGGTTCTCAGTGATGATGAGTCCATTGTGCAGTCTTCTGCTGACATGGAAACTGATGCTATCAACCCTACTCCGAGTCAGAAGGGTGGTATTAGCCACCATGTGCCTAAGCAGCGACCAAAGGCTGGCAATTATGATGTGCATACACGCCCTGTCATTCAGATAGCAATTGAGATCTACTGTGCACTTCTATTGACGAAGAATCCATACCCAACTGCAACAAATGACTTTGAATGGGCAACAAGTGCATGGAAGTTGGCCTGTCGGCATCACAAAGTGAATATTGATGCCGATGGTGATATCATGAGATTGGTATGGTATCCCACTCCCTAGATGCACAATACTGACAACTCTTAGATTATGAATCGCACCTCTCATTTAAGGGGACAGTTCAAGACCAAAGCACGCTTTGCTGTGCTTGAGTATGGTTTCAAGAATAGCAGTGACTGGAGC
>JBBPUD010000575.1:0-15020 GCA_038094475.1 Phylloporus aff. rhodophaeus
AACCAGCAGCTAGACCAGCAAGGCCTACAGAAAGGCCAGCACCAAGGTCAATGAAGCTGGATGCGAGGGACACTTGCGCGCCGACTATGACCAGTATGTCAACTTGTGCAATACAGTGCAAAAAGAGGAAAAACACACGAGTGCTTGAGATAAGTACCGAGACGACCAGACCATAAATCTGGATTGGTCGTCATGAAAGTTGCACGGAAATGACAGAGGAGAACAAACCGCAATAATACCAGCCATAATGACTGGGATAACACATCGCATGACGAGGTCAGGCCGCAAGACGCCCATGGCTGAAATACCAACACCAGACTTGGCGGTACCATAACTAAATGCTGGTCAGTCGAGCAATCAA
Organism: Phylloporus aff. rhodophaeus; assembly: GCA_038094475.1. Lineage (NCBI taxonomy): Eukaryota > Fungi > Basidiomycota > Agaricomycetes > Boletales > Boletaceae > Phylloporus > Phylloporus aff. rhodophaeus. The sequence continues at coordinate 362 of JBBPUD010000575.1, forward strand.
ATTTTACAAAAATCAGTCACGAACCTGGCTCCAATACCTACGTAGAAACGACGAAAGGTGGAGAATGTTGAACAAGCGACCGAAAAGTAAAATTGACCATCTCTCACAGGTGAACACGATCGCAGAGGTGCAGCCCTTCAAAGCGATTCAACGTCGGTCCTCACAAAAAAAAAGGTCGGTACTCACCATGGCGCCAAAGAAGGGAGCGTATACAGGACAAAGATCAGACATTTCTGTAGATTTGCGGGAATGGAGCAACCTCGCTGGTTGTTTGTGATTTCAACAATTACTACGGAGAGGCGACGAAGTCGGAATTGACCGAGCGGAGTTCCAAATGCAAGAAACCCAAATTTGGTTTGTTTGGCAGAAGCGTTAAAAATAAACAAACACTTTCCGAAATGGGTAACAACCAACCATGTCCGCTTGTTTGCGTTTCACTCAAAGGGTCAGTCGATTCTTTCTCCCCTTTCGATATGACTGTAGTCTATTGTAGGTCTGGAAGTCCTTCATTGACAACAAAGGTTGGTCTAATCGTTTCTCGGTTCTAGATTTCTCTAAATCAGTCAGGACATGATGCACAATGTTTTCCAAATGTATGTATAGCCAACTTTCACGGCCACCCTTTTGCTGACGCAATCAAATGAAGCTCGTCATAACCAGGGCTACGCCTGGTCTTATCCAGACGAAACTCAAGATCGAGTCCTATAACGGTATGCATCCCTTTTGGTGTCTCACGTCTGCAAATCCTATTGAACATCGTACAAAGTCAACAGAGTTGGGGTGTGTTCTCCCTTGTCGTGACGCTTTTCGCTGTTGAAGTGCTGACATTTGAAGTGCACCAGACAGTGCATGGTGGATTGATCCTGACACTGACGGATACCTTGGGCTCCTTGGCCATCGCCTCCAAGGGACAATATATGACTGGTGTTTCAACAGACATCAGCACCTCATTCGTTCGACCCGCTGGTCGCGTTGGCGATGTTCTGAATGCAACAGCGACAATCACCGCTCTAGGTATGAACATTTGTGGCTGGTACGAGGATAGTTCCACATTCTTTGAGCAGGAAAAAACTTGGCTTATACTCGCGTGGACTTTATGAATGAAAGTGGGGACTTGGTTGCATACGGAAGTGAGTTTCGGTGCTCAATGCAATACCTATACCATCATTGAAGGTTCCACAATAGCACATACCAAATACGTGGGTAAATCTTCGTCGGATCCAGTAAGACACCATTTGCGACATCCATTTCGGCAGCTTATTGATACATTGACAGAAAAATGTGAAATTCTCCGAGGATGGTGAGAAAGTTATAGAGGGTGTCGACGTTGAATAGACATGCACTAGCTCGCACACTTATGATCTGTCTATTGTAAAGTAACTTGAATCTAGCGCGTCCAGGCCACATCAGGTGGCGTACATACTACATCTCGGAAGCAGTGGGTTGATAGACACAATCAAGTAACGACCGCTGGGTGAACATGCAATAAATACGGGTCACTGCTGAACACACTCCAGCCAGCCACTCCCCTCCCAACCCTTGATAAATTCTTCCTCCGAAAATCTCTCCACAGCCCACAGACGAGCCCTCTCTCGGTATCCTCGTTCGGTGGCAGCGTCCATGGACAAAATCTAAGAGGCAGTATCAATAACGACGCTCACAGGCGTGTACGCCACGAGGAAACGGGTTGGGATGCAACCATACCTCATGCATAGCCATTGCAAATTCGCTCGGTGTCCGCGCATGGAAGCCAGTAGGCTGTGATTTGTATGGCACGACAATGTCATTCAGCGGGCCTCCAGAAGCATGGGTGAGAGGAACGAGACCGGCTGCCTAATTATCATGAAAAACATGCAGTAAGCACGCGAGTGGGTTCGACATCGTTTGGTATATGAATTTGCACCGCTTACCATGAATTCGACGACGTTGATTCCGAAATGTTCGTCGACCATCGTACTAAGTCCGATGCTTGAACGGGAAAGCCAGCCCAGCATGTCAGAATAGGGGGCATTAACGATGAACGCGACTTGGTCCTGACGCGGCGAGTCAGTAAGGGACGACATGGATGCAGAATCCATGGACCTCAATGTTCAGCTCTTTTGCCAAGGCACGCAGGGACTCCACTCTATCTAAATCCTCTTGATGTCGTACGCCGCCCAGCAGTACTAGCCGAACAGAGTCTTGCTTGGGTCCAATCCCATGTGCTTTATACTCAGGATGGCTCATCAAAAGTTGCGCAAACGCACGAAGTTGTGTAGGAAGATCCTTCTCTGGCCTAGTGTCATGTCGATGATTATATACATCAAGGTAGCGCTCAACGTACCGAAACTGCGCAACGCTAAGGATAATGCGCTCTCTACCTTGTAGCGAAAATTTGACCATCTCGCGCGTATCGCATGGGGGATATACAGTCACCGGCTTTATCTTGTCTATTCTGTTACCAATCGCGGGTTTGGAAAGTAGGATTTTTACGAGTAGCAAAGGTGTCACTCTATGCGCCCATTGAATTGTTGGACCAAAGTATTCGTGTGAAAGAATAGATGCGATGTGGTTGCGCGTCCAAGACGAGTTGACCATCAAAAACTGAGCATGTGAGAGAGAGAGGGCATAGTAGTACATAGTAAGACGATAGTAGCTGTCGTGGTCATTGAGACAAGGAAGGGTTCGTAGATAAAACACTGACATACGCTTCACTTGCATCTTCCAAGACTCTCCTTGCACACGAGCAAGCATATCGGTAGATATCGTTGGGTAATGGACGTATGCCCCGATAGGGATAGTGGCTCTTGTGAGCCAGGTTACAGCCGGAAAGGTGAAAGCATAGCCCATAGTATCTGGAGTTGCGAGAGGTTAGGGGTTGCGGAAGTCTGACAAATTAGGACTTACCAACGTAGAGATCTGGAATGAGCCTTGATAGTGCTTCCCATACAAGATACATGGAGCCAAGGCTCTGGCCCAGAATAGTAAACCGAGGCCATCGCGAATCCTCGATTAGGTATCTTGATTTTAGAAATTCGAAATGAAGTGCTGAAGGCTGTAGATTAATCGCAAAGCGAGCCTGGTGCCAAGAGTTTGTTATATGATGGCGGATCCGGGTGGAAACGAAGTCTCCAACCTTTACTTTTTCGATAATTTCATGTTTCGAAACATCAGAATCACCAGAGTAGACGACACATATTATGTCTTTGTGTTTGCGTTGTATATGAGCGACAGCAGTCCACAGGACGCGCTCGCCTCCACCACCTGCATTGCTTGGAACATTGCCATGAGCTGCTGCGTGTAGGTCTTCCACAAGTACAGTAACCCACTGAAAGTGGTGCTCACCAGTAAGGATGGAAGAATCCAACAAACTTGTATTTTGCTGCTTGAGTTGCTTTAACCCCCAACTCGTTCAGAATGATTTCTCGTGCAAGACATGATCTTGTCCGTAGAACTTTGGTGTACGCTGTGTAGCTCAAGGCAAATGAAAGCAGACAAAGGCCAAGACACAGCATGGCCAAGGTGGCGCTCATTCCGACCAGGAATGAAATCTGGGTAGATACCGTATGTCTGAGTGTACCCGATCAAAGGAAATCTAGAAAGGCTGAGGTATACTGACCAACGTGGCGTTCAGAGAGTGGCTATTCTGCTGATGTAATGCAATACCGCTCCCGACGTGTTCAGCGGCAATTTGGCGGCGACACCGTTGGGCGTTCAAACCTGTGACACCAACGGGGTTTGTATTCCGTCTACAGGCCCAATGGGCGCGCTGAACAGCAATACTGGTTCGGCCCGCTGCCATACTAAACGTGGTTTGGGCCGTTATGCCATGCTGAGCGGAGCAGCATCCAATCAGAACTCGCTAAAAATCGTATGTTTCGTCGGCCTTCTGCCCGATAAATCCGATGGCCATTGAACTTGAACATAGGCTCGTACGACATCATAGGCAATAAAAGTACTCCTAGCCTTGGACTCCTGGACTCCTACTTTCCATTGTAAGATATATATTTACTGGTCGAACTAAAAAAATACAGACGTAGGACTGTACTTCTTCTGCATAATAATCCGCAATTCCCATCCATGGTCATCTCGCTCCAACTGGCGAACTGCATCACCCCTCGGTCAATTAACGCGGCCAAAATCACTCTAGTGATTTGACCCACATGGTTACGTAAGCAGACTGTGCCTTGTGGTCTCCTCGAGGCTGCCCCATTCCACTGCCACGCATCAGCAAGTCTATTGGAATGATTCTCCTCGACTTGGACTCGGAAAATTTCGGGGCATGTCGGGATGTGGAGGCAAACTCTCTATTGGTCCATCGACCAGGAACGGGCAATGCAAAACCGTGTGGCCCTTATTGACTGATCAAGCTCAGTGCTGCTGGTGCTTCCTCTCGAGTATTTAACGTCGCCTATCCACCCTCGGTTCTTGGTCATCATGTCTCCCGCTCTCATCCGTCTGAACGATTTGAAGCCTGGCGAACTATCTACACCACCCGTTTCCCATGGAGCCAACGCGATGCACGGCCAGTTTACATTATACCGCAGATCCGCCAACGACGGTGGCAGCGGAGGCGTACAAGCGAATACCATTATCTTTATCGTCGTTGGAGTAGGTTGGTTGTGTTCTTTCATCATTCCTTGTCAACTTGTTCGATCATTTGTCTTTCGCATCATTTCATGACATGGCCATAGTAAAACTGCCTTCCTCGCTCTTGTTGTTGATGTGCGCTCCAAGCTGAGCAACCCTCGCGTTTCTTCATGGATCGTTGACTGCGTTTTAGTACAAGCAGTACGCTCCTTTGCTCAAAACTTCGTTCTATGGTGGTCGTTTTGTGGCTAACACGCCTCGTTCTATACAGTTTGCCTGTTCGTGATCCTGGCGGGGTTCTACTTCGTGAGCCGCTCACACGCCGCATCCAAAGCTGCTGCCGCCAGTGTACCCAGTCCACATGGCAAAGATTCCCCTCATTCGCATATCATTCATCCACCTGGTCTTCAGCGCAAAGGCAACAAGATTGAGTTTTGGAAGTTTTGGAAATCATGGCGTCACACCGGTAGTCCAGAACTCCCCACTGTTGCAGAGATACCATCCTCACCGGTATCCGCTGCCCCAATCAGCCCCCCGTCCCCGATGATACCTGCCAGAGCATTAACTTATCCTTCGATCACCTCGCGACCATCGCAGGCGCGTCGTGTCACCTCCCTCTCCGTCACCACCTCCTTCTCAAACTCCCATATCACCCAAGAAGCATTGAACGATTTCCGCTTGTCCGCATACGACCTCGATGGCGATTTGGAGACGGAGATGCTAAATAGTGCGAGGGATGACATCTGGCCTGGTCTCCCTCTAGCTGTGGGGGAGTACTGCGGAGAAATGAGCATCCAAGAATCCGACGTGGAAGCACGGGGCAATGCTGCGCACTGTCATCAAAGTGTGGATGGCAGTGTTCAAGCTTACGTTCCTCTGATCCAAAGGAAGGGTAGTGATTACGAGAACTCGGGCGCTTGTCAAATCACGGTATCTTGCGTTGAAGGAGACGTAGTCAGAATAGTTGAGGAGAGTAGAGGGTGACGAGTGTCGCGATATTCGACGTGTTGGCCATGGGGCTGGTTCTGCAGATGAGTCACTCGTTGTGTCAAGTTACGTTATAGCCTTGTACTTTACCATAGGGGGTATTTATCTAGTTCGAGACAGTGTTTTGATTTCTGATCTATCTATCTGGTGAACATATGCTCCTGAGTGACCGCAGCTCATCCGATAAAGTCAGAACAGTAATTCGGGTTTTATTCCCTAAAAATTCTGGTACTGTGAGTTTGGTTCGTTGTATGCAGCTCAATCATCATCGGATTCATGGTGGTTTAAATTCTGGGTCACGACCCAGTACCTGATGCCAAATGGGACGTGCCTGCAGCTGTTACATGAGCTACAACGTGTGGTCAACTTTAACTGTGGCCCTATGTGCTACCGAACTCCAATAGTGGATCTTTGGCAACCTCAGTTCGAAGACGTTTATGTACTTCAGGTTTTATTTGACACCTACCTTGGAAATCGATCGACGATCTCTAATAGAGAAGCCGGCGCAAAATCCCAAGGGCAGGTGTTTACAAGTTTGTCAAGTTCCTCAATATAAACCCTCGGTCTTGCGAGTTGTCTAAGCCATATGTTTTTTGTACGAATCGCGGGTTCCAACTACAATGATTTGTTTTTAATTTTAATTTTAATTTTCGCTCTTCTACATGGTCATCTGACCTCTCTGCTCCGACTCTCCAAGACCTCGTGATCAGACCTAGATGCGATCATCGGGCTGTGAGCCTGTGACTGTGCCCAGAAAAACATGGGAGAAATCCGACAAGCAACGTAACTTGTTGGTAAAGCGGTGGGCAAAGAAGGCTCTAATGTGCCGTGTGGTATGTGAAAATGGTCTCGTCAGTCGTAGAATCTGCAGATACCGACATCGTGTGTACACAGTGCCATGTACATGGCCACATGCAAGTTGGACCTTGAGATGTTGTCAGAGAATTCGTTCAATTATAAACGGTGCACTGTCTCACACAAGGCCACATTAATGATGGGAATGTTCAATGCCACATACCTTCAGGCGTCCAGGGGTGGGAATGTGTATAATGCACCCCAAGTTGGCACGGTGAGCGCCCGCGTCAAACAAGTTCCATCGGAGAATTGCATAGATATATAAGTTCTTCCTGTGTTCAGCGCTCAGCGCGCGCAGCTTGTCTTCTTGACTGTTGTGCGACATATTTCTGAAAAGATGTTACCAAACGGCAATGGTGCGTGCCTATACCCGAATGAGGCCATGCCATTGAACACTTACTGGTCTCACAAAACAGTAGAAATCGATGGTCATGCAACGGTGCTTGGGCTTGCCTTTTTCCCAGACCGCAAGTATCTCGTGAGCGGTGGCGAAGAATGGATTGGACGACAATGGCGCGTCGAAGACGGAAAGGAAACTGGAAAAGAGCTGTCGGTGGGCAGCAATCTCGAGTCGATCACCGTATCGCCCGACTGCAAATGGATCGTCACCGGGTATAACAGGTCGGTGACAGTCTGGGATGCGAAAACACACGAGAGGGCGACCGAATTCAAGGGGCATAAAAACGAGGTCTATTCGGTCGATGTATCCCCAGACTCGAAAAGAGTCGCGTCAGGTTCCTGGGATAGAACGGCATTCGTTTGGAGCCTCACAACGGGCGAGAGGCTCGTTGGTCCTTTGAATCACGACTATCTCGTGGTAGTGGTGCGGTTCTCGCCGACTGGCGATCGCATTGCTGTCGCCACATGCCAAAGAGAATCTGTCAAAATTTACAACAGCTATGATGGCCAGCTGCTCTTCGATATACCTGCTAGAGTGGAGACATGGCCAGCAACAGCTCTTGTATGGTGTACGGATGGACGACATCTCTTTGCGACATCCAACGAAGAAATCATGTACCTCGATGGATCTGTCGGATCGGTGCTATCTGCATGGCCTCATAAAATTGAAGTAGGTGGTTTTGCTTGTTTGGCGCTGGCGAACAACGGGTCGTTCATCGTTTGTTCTGCGGAACACTCGATTACCTTCTGGGACACCCGCACACACGCTAGGATCGGTCAAGTGATTCAATGCTCTGGCCTGGTTCGCTCGATTGCTCTCACCCGCGACGACAGTTGTCTTGCGAGCGGTGAAGACAGCGGGAGAATCACCCTCAGACAACTCACCGACGTCCTTCCCGAGTCGTACTGCTTTGTCCAAGTACGAACGCTTTCTCTGCGTTCATCCCAGTCTTACAGCCGCGTTCACGGCAGATACCCCTTCTGCGCATCACATTTACGGCATTCAAGTCGCTTGTTGACGGGGACCTTGCCACAGCCGAGTCGTTGTTGACGGATGAGATTCGTCGTTCTCCAAGCAGCCGTCACCACGCCCTTGCAAACCGAGCTATGGTACGAACACGACTACGGTCTTGGGATGTGGCATACGACGATGCTAAACAAGTAAGTCTGTCAAGTCAATTGCAACTCATCCTCTCAACAATACCGCAAGTCTATCAAGGCTCAACCAACAGCCATTGGTTATATTTCACTTGCTATGTCACACGTCTGTAGTGGGAAGCGCGATCTAGCATTGCGAATATTCGACCTCAGCGTTGCGGAATGCAGCTCAGATGAGATACGATTTCTGTTGCTCGTCAAAGTGAGTGCAAGGGTCCAGTTCGTTGGGTTTGCATTATGCTTATCTGCCCATCCTGTATAGTCTATCGTTTCCTTCCTATGTAGTAACCACGACGACGCCATGCGCCGGATATCCGACCTTGTCGAAACGGTCCAGGATCCCGCTGTCCACCGCTCAGTTCAGGTGCATATATATGGAGAGCCCACGATGTGATAGACACTAACGCAAGGACCATAGGACCAGTTGTATGTACTCCTTGGAAACCTGCGCATGACAGAAGGAAAATATGATCATGCAATCCAATCCTTTGAGAATGCACAGGGACCATCTCCACCGTACGCAAGTCCCCACTTAAGGACAATCTCCATCGTACGCACTTTCAGAGGCCATCTAGACGCCCACTGATATTTATGAAAGTTATTCGGATGGGATTTTGATGAGCTTGTGATCACTGCTCGACAACGTCTGTGTGAAGCGTTGTACGCCGCAGGTCGCCCTATTGATGCGGCGCAACGCTTGTTCACGATACTTGATACTTTGGACGAGGAATTCCAATCGAGTGAGAAGGCAAAGGAGTGGGTCGCCAGTGAGTCTGGCACGGGAGATGGAATACCGCGCTCACTGACACATCTCCCCCAACAGGTTTCAGTCAAAGGTGTATCATAACACTTGAAAGCAATGGTGACCAAGCAATGGCGCGCGAGGACCACAACGAAGCGGCCATGTGTTATAAAATTGCTCTGGCCCTCGACCCACAAAGAGCGGAAGCTCTGTTGCTCAAGTGGGCGCAGGAAAATTTGCAGCTAGGTTCATGGATAGACACATTGAGGGACGCTGACGAGGTACTGAGTATATTATTTGACCAAGGTTTCTTTGAATGCTGATATCCCCACAGCTCAAAATCTCGAGGCCACGAATTTATAAAGTTCTTCGTAAAGTTCTGGAAAATGCGGATGCCGTATCGGAAGCGGATGAATGGTTCCAGAAGGTCGCCAGCGGCTTAGATATGCAAGATTCAGCAGGGGGATGGATACAAGGTTAGCAAAAGATTATTGATCTGGCCGCCTGAAATAGCTTTAGTGTGCACCAGACTTGGAAAAACAATGCGCAGTCAAGCTAGAGAGCCTCGGAGATATGGCGTTGAACACGCAAAGATACGACGAAGCGATCAAGTGTTACTCCGTTGGGCTATCACTCGGACCGTCCGTCCCTCAGCGACTGTATATTCAGCGGAGCAGGACAAACGCGAACAAGGGATTTTGGGAGGATGCATTAAATGATGCGAACAAAGTATGCGATTCCCGTTCCCGTTAGCCCAAGTGCTTAATAAAATCTGTCAGGCGATCGAGGCAGATTCTTCGTCACCTTGGGGTTACGAGAGGAGACATGCTGCATTCCACGGCAAACAGCACTTTGATGAGGCGATTGAGTCATTGAATGACATGATCTTCAGGATCGAGACATCCGTTAATCCAGAAATACGTTGTAAGTGTGTCCTTGCTTACCGTGTTATCTCTCTTCATTGCTATGTTTTCAGCACGACGTGCAAATTACGTTACGCCCGGAGAAACTGCTGCAGCTGTTGATACCGTGGTCAAGGATATCCTCAGAATGTGCCCCATCGTACTCATCGACGTCACTACCGGTCGTCTATGCGAGAGAGAAGAGAGAATCAGAATATTTCAAACAGAATCACCTTTCAAGGAACTCGTTTCATCGATGACCGCAAGGATAGACGACGCGCGCATCATACGGGTGGTCGCGGGATACTTCCAATATGTCACATTTTCGCACACGTGGGAAGGGAAGGAACCATCATTCCAGGATGTCCACTTGGTGGGGTCAGTCTGGGAACTGGCCTCGTCGCCCTTGAACAACAAACTGCGTAAATTTTGCGAGACGGTCCGTGAAGACGGGTTCCGGTGGGCATGGAGTGATACGTGCTGCATAGACAAGACTATCGGTGCGATACTGAGCCAATCGCTCACATCAATGTGCAAATGGTACGAGGACGCTGCTGCTACGCTGGTGTTGCTCTCTACTGTGAATTCGCCATCGGTTCTTGGTGATCTTACAAAGAGCAAGTGGATGACACGCGCTTGGACGCTCCAGGAACTCTTGGCACCCAGAGTTATTCGGTTTTATGACTGTCACTGGAAGCCCTACCTCAACGAGACGCGTTCCAATCACAAAGAATCACCAGTGATCATGCAGGAACTTGCAACTGCCATCAATGTCGCTTCGGAAGCGATCGTCACGTTCAGCCCAGGAGATCTGGGCGTGCGCGAGAAGCTACGATTGGCTTCAACACGCAACGCTACAGTGGGAGAAGATGTCGCATATTCCTTAATCGGGATCTTCAAAAGCGACATCAAGCCAAACTATGGCGAAGGAGAAGACGCGCTCGGCCACTTACTGGAAGAAATCGTGGCTCGATCTGGAGAAGTGACAGTGCTTGCCTGGAACGGAAAGTCATCCGGGTACAACAGCTGTCTCCCTGCATCTATCTCAGTGTACAAGGATTTGCCCTATACCCCACCTCATCTGGCAGGTTCTGAAATGGGGACACGACTCGAGGAGTTGTGGAGAGTCTTCTCGCACACTGAAGCTGTGTTACTCTACGAGAAAATTGTCAGCCTGCCACTTGCGACGTTTGCTAAACGGCGTTTGCACCTCCCCTGTATTATATTCCCTTTCAAGAAGCTCTCCGCTCGTCATGGGGACATTTACCATGCAAGAGTATCTGGACTCGGGGACGTGGAGATCCAGACCATGGACGTGCTCGAAGAGCCTCACTCACTCTTCCTTGTCCTTCCATGGATACGCACACTCATTGATGAGACGTACGCACTCGATGAAGCAGTTCTGACGGACGAACATGATTCAGGCTCTGACACGGACTCAAGCGCGGACTCAAACATATACTATTCAGCTCCAAGTTCGCCTTTGGACGATGAAGTGCTTGTGCCAGGGTTTGCAATGAGCGAGTATAAGCGTGCGCTGCAACTGCTCGTCCGTGTTTGCCAACCATTTGGCGCGTTGTTGCTCGAGCAGACGAGACATCGTGAGTACAGACGGATTGCTACCGAACACGAGATCGTCGTGCAGGTGCGCAAACCCTCGTTTCTGAAGGAGGCCAAGATGGAGGTGTTGGAAATATTGTGATTGGAACGTGAAGGGTGTTTGGAATTTAGTATACCTTGTAATCAATACTCAATAGCCTGATGCTGACTCGTTCATACAACTGTCCATCTTAGTACTATACACCGTGACAAACCATGATTGTAGGCAACAAAATATTTATTCATTCAAAAAAAGGCGATACAGTGACGACGGCGGTGTGTGGGCCCTAGAATTCATGCAAGGGACACAACAATGCGGCCCTGATAACCAGACTAGGGTATCGGAGCAGCGGAGAGGATGTGTGAGAGATAGTCCGCCAAGTCGCGTGCTCGATCGAGCTGGCTAGTTGACCGTTGTAGCTCTAATTCAAGCCGTTGGATTGTGCCACGGGAATCAGACAACTGGGTCCGCAGTCCCTCAATACAGATTCGAAGGTTCAAATTTTCCTTGGTCAAATTGCCTACCTAATGTCAGCTCACGGCCATCAATGAACACGGTGAGACGTACTCAAGTGTTGCGTCTGTGCACGAAGGGTAGTGTCAAAAAGCTCGATTCTCCGCTCGAGACTGCGTTTCGTGGCCTGCATTGGGTCTTCCTGCTCTCTCAGGAGTTGCTGAAGGCGTTGAACGGCACCAGTCCCAGCAAAATAGGACTGTGGTAGAACGTCTATGAGTCTTCGAACGGTAATCTTTCCGTTAGCTTCTCCGACCGCAAGAGAGACATTGTCAAGCGAGAGCGCAATTGACCGGACTTTTGAAGCGTGTTCAAGGATAGGCCCTATCCGCCGGTGGGTCGAGGTGTCCCAAAATGTGATCGACCGTTCCGCGCAACAGACGAGAAATGCATCATTACTGGCAAGGGTGATGCTGTGAAAGTCACCCCCTGCGGTTTGGTGGGACCATTTGGAAAGGACGGAACTAGTGGCAGTATCGAGATACAGGATGTCACTGGATGCCACCACGAAGAGGTGTTGGCCGTCACCGCACCACGCTAGGGCCGTGGTTGGCCATGACATTACTTTTGCAGGGATGTCAACAAGGTGTTGGCCATCGAAGCTGTTGTAGATCCGGACCGAGTCTCGTTGACAAGTAGCAACTGCAATACGATCTCCAGTAGGCGAGAATCGTACGGCGGCTATCAGATAGTCATGTTCCAGAGGGCCGACGAACCGTTCGCCAGTCATGATGCACCAGACATACACCTTGCGATCCATGGAACCTGTTGCTACCCTAGTCGAGTCTGGGGACACATCAACCGAGTACACTTCATTCCTGTGTCCCTTAAACTCGACCACCTTGGTGTGGGTCTTTGAGTCCCACACTGATGCTGCCCTATTCTGTCCGCTAACGATCCACTTGCAGTCAGGCGACACCGTGATCGCCTCGACATTGTTCCCTATGGCCATAGGAGGGCCAACTTCCTGGCCATCATGGGTGCCCCATTGCCGAGCTACCCATTCCTCGCCACCGCCAACGAGGTGTCTTCCATCCGGGGAGAAGCAAAGTGCGAGTACCGTGTCATGACCATCTATTTCTAGTAAAGTTGGCGGTGAACTACCTGGTTCGTTTTTAGTATTTCTCAAATTTTGTTCAACTCGGAATATCCTAGGACGTACCTATTGTTCGCATCTTGATGTTGACGATACGACGGGATTATGAGGGTAGTTTGTGCGGCACTGTAGCAGCTAGCAAGCCTTGTACACATGGCTTGTGCTATTCATACTGCATGCACCGCCTCAGTCGCTGCTGTGCATCTACTTTCTTCCTTCCTAGCATGCATTTTGTCTGTCCTATCAATGGAGCAGCCTGCAGTGCAACTGACTTCTGCCCCATATCAAACACAAGTTGACACAAATACGAACTACGTGATCACCTTTATGATTTGCAGACCTCAGCTTACTTTGGCCGAACTGGTCAATTTACTTTATGCATAGCATTACGTAACGAGTAAGTACGCGGGTTATGCCAAGTTCTAGTACTAACTACTATAGACAATCGTACCAGCTCCACTTGAATGGCATCGTACGTCGAGCTCATACGGCAAGATGTTTCCTACCATAAATCTTCCGAGGACGCGTCTTTGTGGCCATCCTTTGTCTCGCAGTTCGTCCAATCCCTGCAGAGCGAGTTGAAACTACCCAAGTGGTTGGGGTCGGTGAGTGGTGACAGGATGTTCGAACGTCAACTAATTCATACAAGGGACCCGTCCCGTACACAAACGGACGCGTGTCTGACATACTCCATCAGATTCGCGTCTCGGACGGCGCGTCTTGCAACGACCTCTGGGACGACACCGTCCAAATCGACGACGACTTTCGACAACGTCTACATGCTGTGTTTGATACAGCTCTTGCAGATTGCGCCAGAATACAGGCTGTTCTCAGAGTTGAGCAAGCAACGGGGATCTCGTACCCAAAGGAGTCGTTTCTCGCCATTCTTATTCGCAATGCCATGTCCAATGTTGACCCAGGACTCTGCTCATCGTGAGTCCTGTCTCACAAGTCACGCGTCACTTGGTGGCATGACACCCGTTTAGAGATGATGTCCCAGTAGTACTTCCCCGACATTTTAGTGGGGAGCCCATACAAATCCTAAAGTACATGAAAAAGTCCTTCCTGGCACCCCTGATTATCTCGATCCCCGAAGATATGCCTGTCGAGGAAGATGCTTCCGACCTCGAACGTCAACCCAGCGATGACAAGGAGGACGAATACGAATTATCCAATTATTCTCCTCCCACAATGTCCGAGTTTCTCAACCAGTGCGAACGAACCATAATATATGAGGAGGAAGAGGAAGAGGAGGGACCTCTTCCACCGCGATTCGAGGCGTACTTCCTTGCACCTCCATCGTCCGTGACTCCACCGATTACCTGCCATGTACCTGTTCTCTGCATGGCGGACGAGAACCAACTACCGGTGATGATGTCGAGTTTACTCTATCAGCGGCGTGTGTGGTGCATCACGGATCCTTTGGTCGGGGTGGAGTTCTCAAAGTACGATGCGACGATCAGATTGTATGTAGGATGGCTCGAGGACGACATTTCCTCCAATCGTGTTTTGGTAAGCACATTCCGATTGTTCTGGTATATTTGTTTGACGGCGGGGTCCTTGCGTTGAGCCGCGCGTTCACCTTGGGGAAATGGAAATGCCTGTCATACTCGATTTATCATCCCCGTCGGTCGCTCTAGCTGTTTCTCGGCTGTTGTATGGTCTAGGCACACACATATCTGGGGTCCGTGACACCATCAGGCGATCTGTAGGCGCAGTTGTCAACGGGACTGGATCCCATTCGTCACTTTCTTGGCGAATCGATACGGTGCTTCCACAGCAGAATCTGGGTTCCAATATTACCCGAGAGACTATTATCCAATGGGCTGGGCACCAGC
>JBBPUD010000576.1:0-14961 GCA_038094475.1 Phylloporus aff. rhodophaeus
AGGACGGTGAGCCGTCGAGACTGAGGGCGTGATTCTGTCCCATACTCGTACTCGGTAGATCCGGATACACCGACGGTTGGTTCTCGACGTGTGGTCTCATCCTGGGAGTCGGCTCCTGGGAAAGGCCGTTTGCGAGGGTTTGGTGGTGAAGGTTCGACGGACCCGCCATAGGTTGTTCCATCGGTGAGTGCCGGCGGGTGGAAAGAAAAGGGTGAGTCGTATGAAGCTGCTGAGGGTGAGGGTGGATCTGTCTCGAATTGTTGGTAAGCTGCCGCTGCTGCTGCTGCTGCCAATTCGCTGCCACGTCCATAGACTGGTAAGGATAGCTCGGGTTGATGGACCAGTCCAGGCCCTCCAGCGTATGCAGGTTTTGGGGGGTAGAATGATGCTGGAGCTGTCCCTGGTCGATTGGCTGTTCCAGGTCTTCGTAGTGCAGCTGCCCCTGGAAGGGGAAGTACGTGTTGGCTGGATTGTGGTGGGACGGGGAATGACTGGGTGGATGGAGAGGGGAGTGTTGCGGAGACGACCGCTGCGAGGGGAGGGAGTGTTCGAGCATGTGATTCGGTACCACCTGCAGTGGGTGGACGGCTGTTGCTAGATCCGGGGCGACCATCCCGTGAGGGGAGTCCAAAGTTGAGTGTGTTGGCGAAGGGGAGAAAGGACTGCGACTGCTGCTGGTTGTAGAATGATGCATTGGATGTTGCTGGGGGGGCACGAAAGGACTGGCTGGAGTCACGAAAGGAATGACTGTTGGGAGGCCGCGGATCCCCATGGTCAATGTCGCTGTTCCAGCCTTCGTAGAGGACGCCGTCGCCCTCGTAGCCGGTGCTGGTGCCCGGTCGCTGGTGGATCGACATGGAGGGCTGGGCCACGTCCTCTTCCTTGACCTGACCGAGGGTGTGAACGTCCTGGGGCGCGTTGGAGGTGGTGGGGGAGACGATGGCGACGGCCTGACCGCGCTTCCCCCTGGGCTGACCGGTCTTGTTTGCGGCTGCCATGGAGGCATGGAGAGAGGTGAGGTCGCGCATCATCCTCTCGTTCTGGTCTTGCTTGTCGGCGTGCACGGTCTGGGCATGCTGACGGAGGTTGTCGAGGCGGGAGAACTGCTTTGAGCAGTGGCAGGTAAACGGACGTTCGCCCGTGTGTTTTCTACCAAACAGGATGAGCAAGAGTGGGGCGGACGAGTGCCTGGGACCTGCCTGATGTGCCTGGCAAGATGCTCGCTTCTGCTGAATACCATGCGGCACTCGCCGTAGCCACGACACTGAAAGGTCTTTGCTGGTGCAGGGCGGTAGCGCTTGGCGATACCAGAGGGTAGGAGGGGAGGGTTGTTGGGTGCGACGAGGGCCATGTCGTCGTCTCTGGGAGAGCTGGGTTGTGCTGAATCGACGTTGTTTCCGTCGAGGGATGTCGGTTTTGAGTCTTCCATGGAGCGAGGAAAGAGGAACAAAACTTCTAAAAGGGTGCCTGAAATCAGCACTGAAAAAGGATGGCCAACTCGATGCTCAATTAAGGCACCGCACAATCGGACTTTGAAAAGGTGCCGACGCTCTGGTTCAGGAACAGCCCCGCCGAGCTACGGCACCGGTGCCGTTCCCACTGCCTGCCATCCTTATCTGGTTCGAGACCCCCCCTGCGACCCCCACATGCAGAGCCCAGGCTGGCCGATTCACGTAATGTTACGTGCGTCTTTTCTTTGCCCGGGGTATCCTCATGGTAGCGTTGCGGGCGAGGTCTGGTCCAACACCGCCAGCATCGTGCCTGGGTGTTGTGGGGGGAGGAGGGAACGTTTGCCGTACACCGGGCACAGGTACTCGCTGGCCATCCTGTCGGAAACTTTTTGCAAGCGGTGCAGTAGGTACCGTCGAGATTGTCCTCTCTCGATGTACCTGCTCATCCCGCGACGCCTCAGGAACGCGCGCAGACAGTGCAATCATATGTACACGGTTGTCACCTTTTTTTTTTTTTTTTTTTGATCCGTTCAAACAGAGAACAGCTCTCCGTGTCCCTCGGCGTGTGCAATTCGCTACCCATGTCGGGTACACGGTCAATCTCTCCCATTGACCGACACTCGGCCTTCTCGGCATGCGTCAAGAGAGAGATAGACCGCCCATGATGATCACAAGCAATGATGCTGATCGGCAGGTCAACAGAGCGGCCTACGATGTCAGAAACAGGATATATAGCGATAGGGACTCGAGTCCGGAAAAAGAGAATGGAAAAAAAAAAGCTGAGCAGAATGAAACAAACGGCGAGCGTTGACCGTGGATCAACACAGGCGACTGTCACGACCGCGCTGCTGCCGTCGACATACCGTCATCGAGTCTGGACTTGTCTGCGGTGCATATCTGAGCAATTGGACCCGGACCGGGTCTAGACGGCTCATTGTCGCGCTCGGTACTTGTATCCTGATCAGATCAACATCACCATCAGACAAGTCAAACCATCGAATCGGAGGGTTTGGTGCATTGCCGCGTACCAACGCGCGATGGACGCCGGTCCAGCCCTGCCATCTTGATCGTCACTCGTACCACTGCCTGGTACTAAACAGGGTCAACATGCGCCGTGTGGCTGGCGGCGAATCAGAAAACGGGTATATCGATCACGTACTCAGGACACACACAACACATATGCCCTCTGCCCCCCCTCCGATGATGTCACCCTCACGGCGAAACAAGTCGCAACAGCTGAGGCCTCGGTGTCGACTCGGGAACAATGGGTCGTCGCACAACGGCCGAAACGTGTCGCAACCTCACCGAACCGGGTGGAGACCGGCGCCGCGCCCGGCTGTTGTTATGCGTACGTCACGTGTGGCATGAACAAGGACATGGCGAAAAAAAGAAACAAAAAGAAAGAAAAAAAAAAAAAAAGTGCCGCTGCTGAGGTCGCGTGCGTGTCGTCAAGCACGGACACCCGTCTCCGCGAGACAATCACATTACAGTTGCAAAAAAGAAACAAGACCGACATATAGCACGCGCGCAAGTCTAGCTGGTATAGTAACTCTAAGCAACAAAAAGAAGAGAGGGAGAGATGGCACAAAACGCGTCCTCAGATCATCTGCCACCACACAGTCTTAGGACTTGGCCCCAGGTCTCGCCGCACTCGCAGGCGGCGCAGACAGAATCGGGGGCTGGTGCGGCTGTGGCGATTCATCCTCCTGCTCACCCGTCTCCTTCTCTACCTCTTCCACAGGCTTCATCGCATCCACGTCTTTGCACAAAAGCACGTCATCTGCGCCAGTCAGCTGGCACTGTGCAAGCCGCCGATGCACAGCCTCTTGCTCCTCTGCCCGCCGTATGACATCAATCTCACCCTGCACGACAGTGGACTCGAGCCAGAGGTGATGGACGAGCTCAGACGCTTTCGCACGTCGGTCGGGGAACAACCGTAGCATGGGCGAGAGAAACGCAGAGATCCCGTCGGCTTCCTCCTTGGGGAACAAGTACTTGTCGTGCAGCACCGCCTCGAGTGGCCAATACCGCAACTTGTTGATATGTCGTAATTCACCTATGTCAAACGGTGAGCGATCGTTGGGTGCGCACAGGGACAGACATACCCCTCCGGTTGAAGAACTCGGAACTGTATTTACCCGAAAACGCAATCGGTTTCGGAAACTCGCCAATGAGCTCCATGATTTGTGCAATGTGATCGTCATCTTTGCTGTAGCGCGACCCAGAGGCTGGGTCAAAGAGGTAGTCACCGCCTGTGATGAGCTCAAAGATCTAGAAGGGGGTGAATGATCGCGTGTCTGTCACGTGCAGAAACGACGCACAACACATGCGACGCTCCAAACGTCGGCACTCGAACCCCACTTTGCACCCAGGATGACCTCGGGACACCGATACTGTCGTGTCTGTATATCATCCGTAAAGTGGTGTTCCGTCCATGTCGCTGAAGGACATATAAGACAGTGAGATCGAGATCGAGAGAGGGCACACCGTTTCCTAGATCTGCAATCTTGACCGTGATTTTCTCCCCACCTTCGAGTGTGCTCGAGGGAGACGCGTCTGCAACGCTCAGCTGGGTTGAATCACCCGACAAGACGGATGTCGAGGGGTTTGGGTCCGAGGGAACCGAATCACCTGAACCAGCAGGCGTCGCGGCAAGGGGGACTTGTGAAGATGAAGTAGCGGTGGGTGCCATTTGTGTGAGCAGAGACGGCCCTGGGGGATGTGCTGGGTGCGGTGAGGTCATCTTGTTGAACCCAGGATCCGGAAAGGCAATCGGGTCCGCAACAGGGTCCGCAGAGTCTGGTCGACGGGCATTCGAATGTACTTCAGAGATGCCCAGCCCAGAGGCAGGCACGGATGGCGCAGATCCAACAGAGGTGTCCTTTGTGACGGAGCTTGAGCCGATGGAGCCAGACTTGGAGGTGCCATTGCCATCTATCCTTGTCATGCCAAATGTCACCTTGTCGAGCATCGGGCTGCTACCCAACGACGAGGATGGTGATGGCAGTGGTTGCGACCCTGTTATGAAAATGGACTCGGAACGTGGGGTTTGGTTGCCTCCTCGACCCTTGGAAGGCGGTACGCCGATGAGCCGAGAAGGGGGCGAGGTCGTGTTTGCAGAGGCAACCAACTCGGCTTGAATGACGGATTCGACATCGTCAATGCAGATGAGGACGTTTTCGGGTTTCAAGTCTGGAGAACGTGTGGCCAAAAATCCCGATGAGAAATAAATAGGACGGACCGGTATGGATGACACCGCAACAACGATGCATGTAGTCTAAACCGAGCAAGACTTGCTTGGCTATCTGCTTCACTAACGGCATGGGAACCCCCTTGTTCTGATGCCGTTTGATGAGGCCGAGGAGATTCTCGCCGAGAACTTCGAACACCATGCAGACATGAATACCATTCGGCCCCTTGTGCTTGAAGTGGTCGAGGAAGGATATCACGTGTGATCGACCGGGATGTGTCTGAGAGGGAGAGAGGGGCGGGTTGGGGTTATCAGGCGTGGGTTGAACTGGGGGTGTGGAAGAAGTAATGAGGCGTTGCAGGAGTTTAATTTCATCCAGGGCGGTCTCGGTATATCGCGGAGCTGATTTCACGACCTTGAGAGCAACATGGCGATTCAACCTGGGTGTATGAGCGGGCAAACATGAAGAAGAGGCCGGGAGTGGGATAACGCTCACTTTGTGTCCTTTGCGAGCCAAACGGTTGAGAAATGACCCCAACCGAGCTTTCTGAGGACGATATACCTACCGTCTGAAAAGGTGTCGCCAATGTGGACGGGATGGTATCCACCCTTGACGTAGTCCTCCCAGTCCTCTTCTTCCTCTGTCATGATGGATTGTGATTGAGACGTATAGGAACCGTGAGACATGGCGGATTCTCGGGTATGCTGTAAACGAAAAACGATAAGGGTAGAGTGGAGGCACTGCGATAAGGAGGTTCGGAAATTGAGATAGATAAGCTCACCCGAGGTTCTAGCGGGGTATGTCACCTTCTGTCACTTGTACGTGCAACTAAGCTCTGAACACGACGCTCAGGAGGAACACGACGCTGGAGAGGGTCACCAAGGGATGCTTTGGGCGCGCTGTGTCCGAATAAGGCAATATCGGATTTTCATATGATTGGTCGGATGACTAAGCATGTGCACGCGACATGGATCTGTGGCAACACGTGTCTTGTCTTTTGGGTGCGATGTTACTCGACGGTGAACAGAGGTGTGTACTCCCTTTTAACATATCACACCCATTCACAGTAAAACAGATCGACTGAGATCGACTCTTCGTCCTCGTCCTCACCCTCATCGACATTCTATGACACACGACGCAGTTCAAAAACGACATCACGTCATGGCTCGACATCGACCAGCAGTCATCTCCTCGCGCGTCTGGTATCGAGAGAAGAGGAAGTGCGAGAGATCAACGCAGCACTCGCAGTCACCGCAGAACGTCTCGAATCCGAATCTTCTCGTGCGAGTGCCGCAGAACGCCGTGCGCTGGACTACTTTCACCGTCTGCGCATCGCCACCGAGAATCGTGAGCGTGCGGAGCAGGAATCAGCGAGGTTGAGAGAGGAGCTCAAGCTGTACAAGCTACAGCTGGAGAATGCACAAAAAGAGATCTTTCGTGCACAAGACATCATCGATCAGGTCGCCAACCAGCGCAATGAGGCAGAGGCAGAGGCAGCCAGGGCGAGGTCAAAGGCGCGCAAACTGCAAGAGGAGAAGCTCCTCATCATCGCACGCGAGGAAGGCCGTAGAGCCGGATACAGGCAGGGACTCTCCATGGGCCGCAGGATACACCACGACCAAGGTAGACCTCACTGGCCCACAGACCCACATCCTCATCACCCTTTTCCTCCAGAACACTATTACGACGACGACGACGATGCTGAACGTCTCGAACAGCTCTCGGACGAAGACGAGGAACGTGATGACCCACGAGCGCGCATTCAGTTGAGCTCGGCTGCTTCGATGCGACAACAACCGTACGTCAATGTCTGCGTCGCGCGTGCTTCGTTACCCACATCGATCACAGTATCCGCCCCGAATCTGCACCTCCTATACGTACATTTGACACCGCGCCACCGATCCCTATCCCTTCGCCTGTTATTCCCGTCCGCGCCCAGACACCCTCGCACGGTCATCGTACGCCCTCTCCTCATGAACCCGATGATCCAGAAACTATTCATCCGATACTGATCCACCCTAGCCCCACCACAACGCGACACGTCACACCCCCTCCGGACGGATGGATCCCAAGAGCCGATTCTCGCACTTCCTATATTCCCGTTCCACCTCCCCATGGATTTTATCACCCTGCCCCTCCCTCGAGTGAACTACAGGATCATCGGCCTACCCCTCAATCAGAGCCAACACCGGTTCCGCCACCGTTCCGGGCGCGTGACTATGCTTATCAGACGCCCAGTGCGCCGCCACCGCCAATTCAGCGCGTGCGCACGCCTTCCCTCATATCCCGTTCGTCAACTCATATCTCACAGTATGATCTGGTGAACAAACGTCCTGGAAGTTCATTGCGTAATGAAGTATACTTTGACAGAGCGGGAAGCGGGAGTAGGAGCAGCACTCGATCGGAGCATAGAGAACAAGACCGTCGTCATTCATACAGGACAGAAGCTGAAACCATCGCCGAGGAATGGCGTGCAGATTCAGATGCTTCGACTCCACCGCCAAGAAATCCTCCGCGTGCGGCCGTGAGTATGCTCCCCTCTGTTGCCCGATAGTCCCACGCTGATGATCAGATATCCCTACAGACACCGCGGAAGCCTGTGCAGTTTTTCTACCGGCCACAAACGGCTACTCCCATCGGGGATGTCGACGAGGCGCCACGTCACATACCTGCGCCAAGGGAACCCAGTGCACCCCCAACTCGCCCTCACCCACGTGCACCAGCTGATGATCCCGCCTCACTTCCCGCACGCGTCCGCTCCCCAGTCGACCATTTCCGTCAGCGACTCCGTCAACGTCCTTCCTCGGGGAGCAGTGGTAGCATCGTTCCTGATATCGTCGTGGAGCCACCGGTAAGCATGTTGTCGCGCACACGTACCTCACTCGCACTCACACATACGCTCTCGTTCCATCTCCGCACACGGACACGGACGCACGCACGCAGTCTGAACCTGAATCGTCGCCATCCATGTCTACGACAGTCCGGGGCCAACCCGAGTTATTGAGTCCGGAGGCTGCCATTCGGCCCTTGCCGCAAGATGATCCGGGACAGCAGCCATCCCAACCCCACCCCCGTTCCGCACCATCCGCACACGACCGTTCAGGATCCGGGTGGCCAGCCGGGTTCGTGGCCTTTCCCTCCGCTCCGCCCTCGGAACCAACCAAGGACCGTGCGCGCACGACCTCCACCTCGACCTCCTATCTGAGTGCACCAGGTCAGGCATACCGCTCTGCAGACGGACAGGGGTACGAGCACGGGCGTCCGCCTTCCGCATCGCGTCCGCGCGCGCAGAGCGCGACCGCGTCGGCGATGCACAGCGGGTACGAAGCAGCACCGCTCCCCCCGGGCGTCGTCTACCCCGCACCACCCGCGCGCCCCCATACGTCGCACCTGAGCAGAGAGAGCGATGACGCACGGAAGCGGGATCAGGACCGGGATCGAGATTGGGGCCGGAGCCGGGATCGGGACAGGGACAGGGACGGTGGCCGTGATAGGGAGGGATATGAACGTGCGCGGGACAGGGACAGGGACCGGGGTGCCAAGGTCGGATTGTCGGCGCATTCGCCTGGGGCACTCGCACGGCCGATCTCGCTGTTTGATTCGGATGAGGAGAGGTAATTTAAGGATGTCGACGTTTTCGTTGCTCTTGGACTGACGCGACAGGAGGTATCTGGGATGCCCCTTTGTGGACTATGATACTGATACGGATCTCTTTTGATACCCATTTGCCATGTCGTGGTATGTATTCTGTGTGTACGTTGTGCTGTTGTCCGTGTACGCCTCTATCCCATGTACTACATTCCCTAGATGTTGTACTACCGCTCTTCTTTGTATCTATATAAAAAAGCAATACAACTTCCTTGCGCACACGTATTCAACCAAACGGATTCACAACCCATTCCATTCCAAACGTTTATCCACCACAAAGGTCGCCGTCAATGGCAACACATCACTGCTCGGACCCACATTGACCCCATACTCGCCTCGTTCAATCACCCAGCATGACATCACCTCGTTCCAATACGACACCGCGAGCTTGTCAAGGGTCAAGACGACCCGCGCACTCCCACCCGGAATGAGATCCCTGACCTTTTCAAACGCACGTAGCAACCGCACAGGATGGGTTACCTCGGATGTCTTGGACATGGTCACATACAACTGTACCACCTCCGAACCCGTGACCAACCCCGTGTTCGTCACCGTGACGGACGCCGTCAGGTGGACATCACCATGGGCGATGACTGGCGTCGACAGCTGCAAGTCGGAGAACTCAAACGTAGTATAGGATAAGCCGTGCCTGTAAGCGTGGCATACGTCAAACCGGTGCCATCGCGGGAGTACTCTAGATCACTTGCCCAAACGCAAACTGTGGGGGGATACCACGGAATTGCAAGTGCTTGTAACCCTAAACGGTAAAGTAGTTGCCCCTGTCGATAATATATATTGTAGACATGTACGTACGACAAACAGATCTTCACTGTAACGCAGGGCGCCGTTCTCAGAGTGAAAGTGACCGTGGGCACCGACGTCTTCTAGCCTCTTGAAAAAGGTCAGTGAAAGTTTACCCGATGGGTTCTTTCGCCCGAAGAGAACATCGGCAATGGCGTCACCCGTTGCGTTACCCAGGTACCAAGAGTGGACGATGGCAGGAACAGAATCCGCCCAGGGCAGCGTTATTGACGAACCCTATCCATATCCAGAACTCGGTCAACCCCGGGCGAGGTAGCGAAATGAAACTGACAGATTGCGTGACCACAATGGTCTTGGGATTCGCGGCGGCCACCTTGGTGATGAGTTCGTCGGTACGACCAGGAAGGGCCAAGGTCTTTCTATCATAGCCCTCTGATTCCCAGTCGGCGTTTAGGCCGACAATGGCAATGACGACATCTGCCTCGGAGGCCAATTGGACTGCTTCGGCCATCTTCACATCTGGATCCTTCACTTCTGCGCCACCAAGCCGGACGCCGGCATTACTATCCTGAACTGCTTCGTCCTCATCGCCATCTGCAGGAGCCCTGACGTTGCAAAATTCGACGAGGATGTCGTATTTGGCACCCGCTTTGAGCTCAACCCTTCCCTTCTCCTCCTGCGAACCACAGTTGAAGAACGCATCCCCACGGCGTTGGCGTGTCCAATTATTGACGACTAGCTTGCCATCGACAAAGAGCTACAGAGAAGATGGATCATAACACCGAGAGTTGAGAAAGGAGACTGGGTATCCACCTTGGCTCTTCCAGAAACAGTCAGACCAAACTCAAACGTGCAGTCGTGCGCTCTCGGCTTTAGCTGTCCTTCGAGCTTCATCGTCCACCTGCGGGTGATCCCCTTTGGCGCGGAGGTGCTGATGAAAATGCGGGTCTCATCTATGAGCTGTGATTTGTAGGGTGTGCCCGTAGAAACCATGCTTTCGTCGCTTTCATGAGCGTACCAGGTACCGATCCATCCACGCTCTCCCGATGCTGCCGTCAGCTCGAAGTCCAGAGTGGGCATCTCCATGTAGGCTAATATAATCACTCAGTCGGTTACCCGATGAAAAAGTGACGACGTACTGCTTGCACCCTCGCTAAAGGTAACCTCAACATTCGGAGGAAGCGCGTCCACAATCCCTTGATAAGGAGAAGTGAAGTACGATGGTTTCAAGGCGGCGGAACCACCGCCGGATAAGACTACAGCCTGTGCGTTGCCACCAACAATCGCGACCTTTTTCAACTCTTCGGGTTGAAGTGGCAAGACATTACCATCATTCTTCAGGAGAACAATGGTTTCTACGGCTAGTTTGCGCAACAGGGCCGTGTCTTTTGTATTCTCCACAGTTCGCTCGATGCCATCCCCGTCCAAAATCTAAAAAAGAAATCAGGATACGCAGTCAACGATATGGGGTGGACTTGCTTCTGGAGATTCCTGCGCGACCCGTTTGGCCAGTTCGATAACTTTTTTTGCGCGTTCTTTGATGGTCCGAACCGTGATTTTGCGGGACCCAATCGAACGGTTCATGAGATCAAGTGTCCTCCATTTATTTGTTCCTGGCATCTCAAGGTCCAATCCGGCATTTATGGCCAAGTCAATGCTATAAACTCCAAACCTAGATGACCAATTCATCAATGAGATTCCGCCACCAAGAAGGCTTCATACCAATCACTCATGATCAAACCATCAAACTTCCATTCGTTTCTGAGAATGTCCTGTAGCAAGTGACGGTTTTCAGAAGCATGGGTTCCATTGACACGGTTGTAGCTAAGAATATGGTCAGGAAACATGGAATGATGAACGGACCTCGCTCACGCAGTCATAAGACACCATGGTTTGGCTAGCTTTTGCGCAAGCATAAATGGCATGAGATAAATCTCACGGAGAGCACGTTCGCTGAGAATGCTGTCATAACCCATTCGATCATTCTCCTTGTCGTTGCACCTGGGATTCGATATAAGTGGTGGTTATAACAGAGAACATGTCAGGACATACACAAAATGTTTGATAGTGGTTCCGATCCCGCCCTTCTGGACACCCTTCACATATGCGGCGGCAATATGTCCGGAAAGAATAGGATCTTCCGAAAAGCTCTCAAAAGCCTTTTGAATGTTAGCATACGTGCGATCAGAAAATTTACGCTGAACTTACGCGTCCCCCAAGGGGGTTCTGAATGGAGAATGAGCATGAGGTAGTCGAAAAAGAAATTCAAACAGGCCTACCCTCTGTATGTTGCAGGTTGGGGCGAGAATGACTGGAGCTGCCCTCAGCTTAGCTTCGTTCGCTAGGAGCGTCAATCCGGCTTCCTCGATGAGTTCTTTGTCCCATGTCGCACCAAGCGCGGTTGCAGAGGGAAGACACTTGGCAGGTGTGCTCATGAAGAAGTGGTTTCCTCTGATTCCTGGATATAAATTAGCGCAAAATAATGTGTGATGAGAAAGTATACTTGCCACTTGGGCCATCGCTGACCTGTAAACGGAGGATAAGGGAGATCGATCGAGAACCATGGCACCGACCTTGATGGCTGGTATTCCGAGACGAGGTACCTCGTGGGTGTGCCAAAAGCCAACGCCAGCAGTCAGCAAGATGGCCTCATCGGTGGTGAGCTGTTCGACGATCTCATCAACGTCGGCGTTGCGGAAGTCTGAGGGGGGCATTTGTTTCAAAGATCACGACGTGCTGAGAGAGATGATAAAGGGGAGATTAGGCTATCAAGCCCATCCACGCACATTATATATGGCTCGCATCAGGTAGAGCACGTGCCAATACCTCGGAGAAACCTCGGACATTGGTGTGTGGGCTTTGACATCGATAACAGGATGAGAAAAGACCGATTTGGGCAAAAGGAAATTAGTAATTAACTGGTTGATTTTTGTTTCACGTGACCAGTCGCGTCTTTTCCTCCCATTCCATGGACCGCTCGACGGTGAGTATGTTCTGGTTGTTTGAATATGCGTTATAATGTTTGATTTTCTAGGCAAGCCTATCTGCATCTGACTCAGCTGGAATTCTCAAAAGACAGCTCTCACCCGACATGGTTGCGCAAGGAACAGCTCTTCTGCCCAAACAGACTTCGCGCCGTCCCAACAAGCGGACCAAACCGTCTCCAGATGTTACACACCCCACTCATACACCAGTTTTGCTTGTCAAGCTGTCCAAAGAGCGCGTGACAGCTACCGACGCTTACCGAACGACAGAAACAGATGGGCAGATCCGGCCGGGAATGCCCCACCCCGTAATCGTTCCTCAACCAAATGTGTCGCAACACCCTCCATCTTTTTCTGGAAACCTCGATTTGTATGGGATGTACTTGCCTTTTCTAGCCAGGCTCTGTCTGCCCCCAGGAGCGACAGCACCCGACTATTCTGCTGTATACGACAGGATCCTCGCCTCCCAGGCCAGACATGATTACACTGCACGCTGCTTCCTTGCACCTCATGACGTATCCTCATCTGCCCCACCTCATGGTCGGTTCGAGAGTGGATCCGTTCTGGACCCGATGGCCGAACGCCCATTCGACATCACACTCGACTCCTTCACGTACAAAGAATTACTTACATTCACGCCCACCGAGCGACTATCCTTCCAAGCACCCGAACACAGTATCCCAGGACCGGGTCTCGTTGGGCAGACTAGACTGTTGCCACTCTGTGGCATCAAGAACGCGAGAGGCACTTTCAAAATCAAGCGTGTTTGGGCAAGGGAGCAGGACGGTTCTGTCAAGGAGCTCTTTGAAGGCTTCTTCTCCTTTAGCGTGTGCTACGATAGCATGTACCGCAAGGCGGGCCACGGCAACGGAGCGGCGTACAAGTTTGCCTTTTGGGGAGTAAGGGCCATGAAGGACAACACGGGTACAGAGATTGGATTGGGGCCAAGGAAAGGCGCGTGGTAAATCATTGCAGGTCGCGTTTGAATCGTTTGGTGTGTTGTTCTACAAGTGTACATTCTGATTTCCTTGATTCTATTCTTGCCAGTACTACCTATATCCCATTGTCCTCGTTTTGTTTGCGACACTGAATCCGTCACTTGGAAAAGATAAATACGATCAGTTTAATTCTTGGTTTGATGGAACGGAAACGAGAACCACTTGAAATAGGTAGCATTGGTCAGTCATGGCCGTTCTAACTTCTGAGGCAGGTGTCCTCATCAGATGGTTGTTTGGAACGGAAAAGCATCGAAAATGAAACATCGTGCACGAATCCGAATTTGTGTTCTTGTCTGCGTGCCATCATCGATCATCCATGTCGCGGTTGGCAATGCGTCTATGCTGGATGAGGTACTTCATCTAGTTCTCATGGACGGTGGATGATGCGGGTGCGCACCTATGGCTTTATTGAACAAAGTTGCGACTTTCTAGTCTATCATCTCATGAAGTTGGCACTATTTCTCCAACACGTCCTTTCTCTGTACGAGGTTTGGAAGGCTTCCCCGACATGGATATGCCACCGACGAGGTACCAGGAGTAAAAGTACCGTGATTTGGACGCTCATCTGTACCAAAAGGCTGAACTGATCTTCATGGCGACAACGCCCAATTCCCAACGAGTGGCTCAGATACGCACCTGTGGCGAGCCCTTGTTCATTCTCTCTGCATATCCCGTTCCAGATCCCACTCAGCTTCAGCCCAACGAATGTCTTGTCAAGATCGAGTATGCGGGCGTCTGTCAAAGCGATCTGCACGCTCGAAATGGGGACTGGTCTCGCAAGCCCACGTTACCGCGCATCGGTGGTCATGAGGGAGTGGGCACGGTAGTGGCTATTGGCGCTGGGACCGTAGGGAGCACAGTCACGGTGGGAGATAGGGTAGGCCTCAAGTGGACTGCGTGCACATGCCGCAATTGTGATTACTGTCGAACGGGGGACGAATCGCGTAAGTCCAAGTGCCAGGGAATACATTTGCATTCGACTGTTCCTGGTGACACTGCCTTCTTTACTAGTATGCCTTGCGCAGTCTATCCATGGCTTTACTACAGACGGTACCTTTGCTGAATACACGGTGGGTCGATTGATATAGCCTGATGGACTTGTTCTGATCGATTGTTTATGTTCCGCAAGGTTGCGTGGACATCCTTTGTCGTTGCCATCCCCAAAATCCTCGACAGTGCCGCCGCAACCTCTATTTTATGCGCAGTGAGCATATTACACCCCTTCTACCAGACCTACAGTATAACAAACCATCTGTAGGGCGTGTCAGTTTATAGGGGCCTGAAACGGATCATAGCCCCTCCGAATGGTTGGATTGCGGTCCCCGGTGCAGGTGGCGGCCTGGGACATCTCGGTAAATGAAATACGTCCGTATTTTATGTCCACCTGCTCACTATGCTGTAGCAATTCAGTACGCTGTTGCAATGGGTTACCGCGTCCTTGCCATAGGTGTGTCGCCTTTGGCGGGTTATTTCCCCAGTCTAACTCTGAGGAATGCAAACATTCCCGTTCGTTTGTAGACAGCGGCGAAGAAAAGCGGAATCTCTGTCTCACTCTCGGTGCTGAGAAATGGGTCGACTTCAAGGAGAGCGGAGAGGCGCTTGCGGCGCATGTCGTTGCAGCAACAGACGGTGCCGGGCCACACGCAGCGCTCGTCACGGCTGGTGCGGTCAGCCCATTGTCTCTGTCAAGTTACATCACTTGCTGATTATCAGGCGAAACATTGTTATGGGCCTGCCACTGTACCTATCCTGCGTCATCTCATCTCTTTTCCAGGGTGCACCATACACCCAAGCTTGCTTCTGACGGCAACCTAACACGGACGTCTCAGTCGTTGTTCGATGCAACGGACTATATTGTCAACTAACCTAACACGGACGTCTTAACATCGGTAAGTACGTGTGTATGGTCTTACAAGAAGAAACGTAC
>JBBPUD010000577.1:0-14935 GCA_038094475.1 Phylloporus aff. rhodophaeus
TGATGCTTTTTTGTGAGAACATACAACCATATTTGGAAGGTATGGCATTGAAATGCATGGTCATGAGGGGAGATCTCATTAAGCCACATTACACAAACAAATAATGGTCCGAAACTTTTTCCGACATTATTATTCTGTCAGCGGTACGCTTATTTTCTCATCGTCTTCCAGGTCACATAAAGGAACTGCCTGGGAACAAGATAGCTGCGTAAGGAACATCCTCCGCATGTAAAATGACAACTGCGAGGACCATCTGAGGCACACTTTCAGCCTGTTCGCTCAGCTACTGAAACCGATTCCAGCGGTAGTTCGAATCTAGGTCGACGAGGTGAGCTATATGATGACCAACAAGTCAGGTATGCATGCGCGATACCACTAATTGTGGATCACGCACGGAAATTCCGTAGCGTTACAACTCACTGTTCAAAGCTAGTCTGACTCCGCAGCCAGTGGACATATGAGAGTGAGATGCAGTCTCACTGGTCCACATATCTTGTGATTCCTGTCCTCTGTGAATATTATGTCCAAGCCCGTCTGTATCACGGACTTACCCTGACCCATTTCAGGATGATGCCGCC
The DNA here is from genome assembly GCA_038094475.1 of Phylloporus aff. rhodophaeus. Lineage (NCBI taxonomy): Eukaryota > Fungi > Basidiomycota > Agaricomycetes > Boletales > Boletaceae > Phylloporus > Phylloporus aff. rhodophaeus. Next base: position 579 of record JBBPUD010000577.1, read on the forward strand.
ATTAGAATCCTTCATGATGCACCGTACGAGCTCACTGGTTTCTACCCATACATTAATGAGTGGTGAGCGCTGAGCAAGGATGACCTTCTAGTTCAAGTGACCGTTCAGGATATCGAGTAGAAATCACATTGCTCGACTGGGATAAAAGCATTTTTGGGGCAGCCTGGGCTTGGTCACCAACACACCTTCAGCGATCGAACAAAATGTATGGCTCACACACTCAAGATGAATGTCATTGTTACAAACCAATGCAACATAGATCACTGCGGCTGCTTCGAGGATATTTGGTATGCGAGTCAGAATTGCCATTTAGTCTTTATCCGTACGATAACTTCGGGGCTCTATTTGTGACCAAGAGGAGAAAGTGGTCTTCCATCATTCCGGTGGTACAATATATGCAAGGCAAGGAATTCTCCATATGCAGGTCACGCGACGTGGCCGTTGTTGTCCTCAGGAATCAGTTGTGACGAACGAACTGGCGGTGGGTTGACGACGTCACGACGTGGTAGTCGCGCTACCGCGCCACCATTATCAACGAGTCGCTGTCATTGCGTGTCTGTCATTGTGTCTGTTGAGCGTTGAAGCCAGTAAAGAATGAGATTCAAGGTCGAAGAATCCTCATATTTGCCACTTGTATAATAGTATCCTCAGTCTTGAAGTTGCCATTCACTTCGTGCTTTCACTTCACTTACAGGTGTGAGTTTGAGGATTCTCGACAGGCGTGGCCAAGAGGTGAGTATGTAGTAGGATGGCGAACGAACTGCACGGTGACAAAGGGATGTCAATAGAGTCAGTAACATAAGTCAAAGGCAAGCCTCATCAGTAAACTACATCACTCCCTGATGCTACCACCATCCTGCTATTACTTCTCATGATATCCCGGCTCTTCGGAGGGTCGCTGGTTTCGTCTGGCCACTCCTTCTGTTCACTCTGCCGTCCACGAGGGGAGATTACAAGCTTCAATACCGATACGTGACCAAGATGTATGTAGGAGTATGTAGCCTTAGCGGCAAGGTGCTTTCTGGAAAGAACATCCAATCTGGTGGTCAGAACTATTACGCGTTGTTAAGGGACGACTGACAATGACATCGTGATCACCATGCGAAAGCACAATGGCGCGGCGGGCAACTGACAGAAAGCGAATACCAAAATTGACCCTACCTGGACCATATTTTATGTAACTGCTCCGTGAATCAGGGTGTTCATTACAAAAGTATAAGGAATTAAAAAAAAAGTGAAAATACAACGCAGCATAAATCCTCTGCCGAAATCGACTCGCGTGCGAGCACGCTCGTTATGCAATAGACGTCGTGAGCGGCGTCGTGAGCGGTACACTCCTAGTCGGAACGAGAACGTGGTTATCGATTGCGATCCCTGGCAGATGGATGAGCGCCTAGACAGGATCCAACGCAGCAAAAAAAACGCACTTTGAGTCACGTTCACAGTCTTGTAGATCCCAATCAATCAGTGACTCGATTCAAACATGTCATTTCTGTCACAACTGCACTCAGGACTATGGGACAGGGATGGAAGCAAATCATCCACGCACATCGACGAGATGATGATAAACTGGGCGTTCTTTGTCCGATCTTTGATGTAATGAGCGGCGATAGACACGCTTCGGAAATCGAGCGCAGCGGTCGGCCACACAACTAGTCAGATCAACCTTTGAGGTGTGGTGCACAACTTACCTTGAAGACGTGGAGCGCAAACACGAGTGCCAGTGAACTCAGTGTCTACGAGTCATAAGGGGTCAAAGCTCCTGATCATAAAATTGAATTGAATTGCGCACCTTTTCACCCCGGATAGATTGGAAATGTTTCCCCAGCTCTTCTTCGGTGGCATGACACCGAAAATGATACCTTCCGAGAACGGATCCATGCTGTCGACCAACTCCAGCCAGCTCTGCATTCCCTCCGAGAGTGATCACCTATCCACAAAAGGTAAATGTTCTTACTCGGGAAGACAGCATCAACACAAACCTGATACATCTCCTTCAGTTTCAACGAAATCATACTGAAACCGGCCATGAACTCGTCCAAACGCTGTTTCCTCAAGCTCCCAGATTTCCCTGACGCATTTTCGATGCACGGTATCCGAACACAAACAAGGCGCGTCGACTGTGTTCGATTTGCCTGGACGAAAAAGACTGACCGCGGTTCTTGTTGAAGCAGATACACTGTCACGATCACTGTCACTGTCACGGCGGTCACAAGATATAATTACCAGATCTGGTATGTACTATTCCTTTCGAATTGTGGGACTGCATCCACTCTCACCTGTCCGGGGCTAGACCAGCTCTCAACGGTGAACCGCAGTACAGAGTTTCCGCGCATGATCTGCGATTTATGGTATTGCGCGGCACTTTCAAGGTGACAGTGGAACAACAGCCTCAGACTCTCAGAGACCACGGGAAGCAAGTCATGTTAAGAGTTAGGTGCCCGCTGCGATATAACACTGCATGTAAGCGCGAAACACTATTCAACCATTATAAAAAATCACCGGACACTGACGTGAGATGCATAGCGAGAATGGTGTTTAACATAATAATCAACGGATGTTGGCATCGGGGGAACAGGTGCTGCGGAAAGCCCACTCTCCGATGAACCTGAACAAACGAGTGAGCGGCGCACCAATAGAGAAACACGTTGTGGCATCCCCACAGTAGCGGTCCAGGGACAATGTGAATCGGTATGTCCTCTCGTGTTATATTCATTGGTAGGTTGGTCACATCCGCTATACTACCATCAATTGAAACTGACCTCGTGAGAGCTGCGAGTGTTTTGCGGAGACTCGACCCGTGTCACTTCCACATGCCCCTTCCCACTAACCGTGGGGTCAGGGTTACTCAATTGAGCCAAAGTGAACACATAGCTAAGCCAGGTAGTTTCGGGGTTTTTCTCATCCATCTTGTATTCCTCTGCAAGGTGGGCGCATCAGTTCGTGCTGCAAGCTTACTGGTCCGGTTCTTCTAGCTGTCCGCATGGTACCAAACGGCGCCATAGGACAGGTTGTTGCGTCACCATGTTTTGTCAGCAGCAGTGTTCTGACGTGGATCGCCGTTGTTGTTACAGTCAGGAGGTAATCTAACTCAACGGAGATGTTCACGCCCACCCGACAGTCTACTTAAACCTCCTAGACTTTCAAAGGCACCACACGGGAATGTCGCTCCCCGACAGCACCACCGTTCTCATTGTGGGCGCCGGCCCGAGTGGCCTCGCCGCAGCTTTGTCCCTCCTTCACAAAGGATTTCGTGACTTTGTCATTGTCGACGCTGTAGAGCGCACCGATGACACTTCTCGTGCTCTCGTTATCCATGCCTCCACTCTCGAGGTACCGCTATTCCCCTTTGCTCTACACCTCCGGTCTGACCATTTAGAAAGGCCCTAGACACCATTGGATGCGCAGACGAAATGGTATCTCAGGGAGTGATAACAAAAAAACTCGAGATCGGTACGCGCTCCGGGGGTATGATCTACCCCGACATGTCGACTCTTAAAGGAAGCACGCGCTATCCATATGTCATCTTCATCCCACAGAACTTGACGGAATATGTCCTCGTCAAAAAGCTGCATAGTTTTGGCGTGACCATCGAACGACCTGTTAGGGCGGTTGGAATGAACCGCAACGCAGAGAATGCGTTCCTTACGGACGTCATGTTTGAGGACGGCAGGGTCATCACCGCGAAATACGTAATCGGTGCAGATGGCGCACGCTCAGTGGTAAGCCCTCGTTTGGCGTATTTCGTCACTGTCAGCATCACTCACTGCTCGACTTAGATCCGCAGCTTAAATGGCATCAATTTCGTTGACCCGCTGAGTAAAGAGGCGGAAAAAGTGACCAACCTCTCGCAGATGGTCCTTGCAGACATCACGTTTGACTCTCCCCAAGACGTTCCCTTCACGGCTACCTTGTCCCCTCATAGTTTCTTCCTTTGTGCCCCGATGCCTACAGCCTTCAATGACTACCTCATCGGGAGCGGTCACCCTAACCTTACTGACTCTATCCACCGCATCGTCTCGGGTGTCCCTGTAGCAGACGGGGAAATTCCACGTGTACCTGATAAGAAATATCTACAAAACGTCGTCGACCGATTTGGTCCGTACTTCATGTCGTCCGACTCTTCCCTAAATCCGAAGAAGCCCGTACGCATCAAGGACGTTGTCTGGTCTACACGTTACCGTAATCACGCTGCACTCGCAGATACAATGTTCGTCCGCTTTAGTCCTTCAGGTGCATCTCAACACGGAGAACCAGAGGGTGGCCCAGTGATCCTCATCGGGGATGCGGCACACATCCACGCCCCCACCGGTGGCCAGGGCATGAACCTTGGTCTGCGGGACGGTATCTTCTTGGGTGAGATGCTCTTGAAGCACATGGAGGCGACCAAGACCCAGCCGCTTTCTGAAGCGGATGCGCTCTTGCGCAACTTTTCAGCAGAGAGACTTGACCGAGCGTACCAAGTCATCAAGTTCACTAAAGGCCTTTTGTGGGTCTTGGGACTAGATAGCTCGGATTGGATCTTCTGGTGGTTGCCGATTAGCCTGGTCACGGTCCGAGATTGGGTACTGTGGTTCGCGGGCTTCGTTCCGTCTGTACAACGCAAGATGGCTTGGGAACTCAGCGGGTTGGGTCGACCCTGATTCTGTCCCTGACACCTTCCTTGGGTGTTGGGGGGTGTTTGTGATCACCATACGCTCTGTGAACTCTCCCGCTGTTATGTCTAGGGTTTCTCAAGGTGCTTATTGTTCCTTGAATAGGGCCCCGGGTGCGCAAAAGGCGCGGCGAGTTTTGTTCGATTGTTTTTCACAACATCCACGCAATCGGCCAATGTACATACGCAGACTTTTGTGCTAAATGTAACAATAGAATTCATCCAGATTCGATCAGTGTTTCTCTCGTTTCCTGTCCCAGGGATAGTACATTTGTTTGGCATTCAGCATATGTATTTTGAGCCAGGGGGTCATCCCAGACCAATCCCTGGATAGACTATATTTCGTCATGGTTACAAACACTCTGATCAGGTCACAAAACGAGTTGCGGGTGCCGGTAGAAAGCATGCAAGCAAGAAATGATTGATGATACCTGTTGGTCATCAATATCTGAAAAGATTAGAGTATGCCGGCATGGGGCTATACTAAGCTCTCGACCGCGGGGGAACCTGCGGTTAAGTACTGGGAAGGGTGGCTGCTGTCACCGCATCGGAGATCCCAAATCCCTGGGTCCCCGCACAGAGGGGACATTGCCGCGACCCATATACGAAAGCGGTGGCGGTCTCACAGATGTATCATGTCCGTTGCAGTGTCGTGACAAACCTGACCAATCCGAGCTGTCTCCTAAGCTGATGACGCTATCTTGCCTCGGATTAATCTTGGCTTCAGCCATGGAAATTTGTAAGTGGGAATGCTTGGGCAATGTCCACGGCATTTGCAACGCTCATGGGATCCGTGGTTCAATGCCGCGGCCGCGCCCATTCCGCACCCGTGTTACTTTTAAGCACTAATTATGATGGTAATTAGCAAACCGAAATACTGTTCATATCACGGGCAAGGACGCACCGATTCACATGCTTATCTGAATGCTGAACCTCTGTGCTCCCCGATCACTTCGGTGAATTCATTGAAACTGGCCTCGCGACAGTATCCGTCTCGATTCGAGCGGTGCCTGGACCGACTTCTGATGCTGACCGTGGTCTCAGAGTCTATCCACATCTTGTTGTGGTGTTGTTATCCGCATTTTTATCCAACCCTCTTTCGTCTGACGCTATTTTGCTTGTAGTACTGACGATTCCACGCTCATGCGGCGGGGTACGTCGGTTTCGCTATGGTCGACTTATTGCAGGATGACCATAATATAGCAGGGTCAACACATCTAGAGGATGTCACAACGCATACGAGTGGCTTCGTCATGTCTGATGACAAGGTACTACGGAGCCCAATGAGGGATCTAGACCTATAGTAGTTGGGCACGAGGAAGGTCTAAACGCGCTCTTGTGCTGTAGCCAGCAGAGGGTAGTACACTTTAAGCCAAGTATCTGAAACTTACGAAGAAAGAGGTTGAAAGAATGCTGGGAACTAGAGGTCATGCAAAGGGTATCAGAAAATGGGCCCCTGCCCCTGACAACTGTTATCGATAGAGGTTGTACGTAAAAAACTTGCTTACCCACACATCGTCCTGACAGGTATGTGAATGCACTGCTACATAGTATACCGTCGGCACAACAACTCACGACTCACGGGAAATCGGGGTAACAGGCTCTCCCACTCTGTGAGTTTGTTCTCGCTCACCTTCACAGGGAATGGGATCGCTGACAGTTTTATCCATTTGTCGAGCCTTAATTATAAAACATTTATTTGGCAGGTGCGACCACTCTTTACATGCGGGCTGTGATTTGGGTTACAACCTATTATAAGATAATGTCAATGAAACGGAAAATAAGGCGAACATTCGAACGTCCATTTGGGGAGTTGAACTACGTGCTGTGAAAAAAACCTCGTCAGATAAAACATCCGTAATCGAGGTACTCAACGCTCAGTGATGCTGAATTCCTTATTCTATATTTTCTAATGCAGGGTTTGGAGCAAAGGCTGACAGAAGGGAAATTCTGCACAGATTAGAAGCATAATTCGCTGAGCAGCATATTTGGAATCTTTGGAATAATAAAATGATGAGAGCAAGCATGAACCACCCTAAAGAAGTTGAACGTACGTCGCAGGGGCGGAAATCGAGATTTCATCGGCAGGTTGTGCCGAAAAATTACGCAAGACATACGATTCCCACGATCCTGAAACGGTGACACTGCCACTGAACGCAAAGCAACCAGTCACATCGTTCAAACAGTATTACTACGATCCGCTCAAGCGCTCATCCCACCCGCGAACAGATGGAAGAGTCGGCGTCCCAATAACTAGCGTATTTTCGTGCAACACCTTGATGCGGTTTCATCAAACAAAACACTAAGCACCCGAAAGCATAGAACGTTTAACGCTGACCCGACGGAATACGCGGTCAACCTGAGTCAGATCGTCGACGAAGCTGGAATCCGAGAAGCGGCTCTCATGACCCATGGCCCTAACCCATTCGCTCGCCTCCTCTGTCGCGGGTAAAAGCAAAGCATGATCGTGACCGGATTGGAGAGTGTATTATATTAGGTCCAAAGCTGCCAGCAATGAAATAACAGGTTCCGTTGAACGATATGAAAAAGCTAATAGAAAGTGGTCAGGCTACCATTTACAAACACGCAAACAGACTCGGGATTTGCATAAATGCCAACAGGGAGACTCAATCCAGTGCAACATGCGCCGCTTGTAGCACCACCATCGCAGGTGCCGACTCGTCCATCGCGACCATCATCGCCGCACCGATGTCCCCGATTGTCTTGCGCATTACCTCAAGCGCGACAGGGCTGAATTGAGACTGAGACGTCTCCACCACTCGTTTCGTCTCTACGCGATGAATTTCCTGTGCAGGGCGTTGGGATCTGCCAGCAACGATAAGCAACCGCGGCGAGGTCTTCAGGAGTGTTCGTGCATGGTCAACGGCAGTTTGGACCGGTGCAGGTGTACGAGCATCTGAAAAATGGATGCGTGCTACCGCTTGGCGGAAGCCACATACAGTGCTCACACCGTCTGTACGGGAATCAGTTGGGGACGTGGGAGACACATATTTTGACCAGGCGATGTTGTCTGCGGTTTCAGATTGAAGGTGCGTCTGTGTAGTCTGTTGGTCGTACACCCTGTCGAGGGATCCGAGCGTCTGCGAGAGAGAGAGAGGAAGGGAGGAATCACAACAAGTTCGCAGGTCGCGTGTGAACACGTACCGACATTACTGAGGACCCTCCAGCGCGCAACGAAAGTCCGGTACCATGTAGCTCGAGATGCGCCGCAGGTGGCGGCGCCAGAGGTTCCTCTCCGAGACCATCACCCTCATCCACTACCCCATCCCGTTTCATGATTCTTAACACCGTCGCCGTGATTCTTGGATTCAGGCAAAGCTGCACCACAAACTCAAGAGCCAATCGATCGTCTGGTCCCCCAAAGAACGGTAAGAAGAGGTGTAAAGATCCACCGAGGCCAAATCCTGATTGATCATCGGTATCAATGAATAAGGCGATGTCCGTCTTGCTTTGCGCAAACACCCCGCGTACGAACTGAGAATGAATGGCAGACGAAATTTTATCTGTCTTTGCCCCTGGGACGCTACCAAATAGGGCCTCGAACGCATTCTGGTCGCCCTTGGTTGATTTTGGCGTGGTAATGGTCGCGTTAGGTGCATCCACAACCGTGGAAGATGATAACGGGAGCAGGATGAGATGCGATGCATTTCTATGGGCGTGTTCCGCAACACTGCGCGCAAAATCATCGAGAGGGACGACTGATAATGACGTCTTAACCGTTAACCCGTTCAGTTCTCCAAACATGCGGAATATACTGAGCATAGGGTCCGTGTGGATAAGATTGTCAGCAGTCGACGACTGCATCATCGCAAAGGTCCGATCGGAGAGCTCGATCAACTGTAGTGCTTCCACGCTTATGTGTGCAATCTTGGGCTTGTGAGGCGCTTCCGATATTGTTGTGCTAGAAGCACGGTTAGAGGCAGCACGTCGTGGCAGAAGAACGAGCTGGGTAAGTGCCATTGCACTAGGGATATGATCCAATTTGTTGAGCACAACTGTGAACCGATGTCGCCAAGGCTGTTCTTCTGGGAGTACAGAATCTTTCTCGCTAGCGTGCCCGTGCTCATCGTCCTCCGATGGTGACGGAATCTCATCGATCCGAATGTGGCGTCGGGGCGGGTAGATTGTCGTTGCAAGGGGGGTAGTAACGAGTGTCAGCGTGAGCGCTTCGAGAACGAACATGGAGAACACCCGCTGTGAAAGAACCCCTGCTTGGAGCCCCACGTTCAAGACGATGAGCCCCACTAAGCTAATGAAGGAGGTGAATGTGATGAAGGCTACGAGAGTGGTCGAAAACGGACCCTTTACAACTCATCAATCCACCAATCATACTTGACTCGCGCCAGCTATAGCCCGCAAGCCTAGATGCGATCGTGCAGGAACCAAACTTTCCAGAGAAGGAAAGGGCAATGATAGCAATTGTGAAAGCCCATGTGACACCTAACGTCATGACGCTGTGTCAACTCCGATCCGCAAAAAGAGTTCCCTGAAGAAGCCAACCATTATCGAGTAACCCTAGGTCTGTATTCAAGCCAGAAAACGCGAAGTACTATATATAAAATTACTGAAAGAGGAACCGGTGACGGTAATGAAGAACGTACGAGCGGAAGAAAGACAATCAAAACTATGTCTTCGAATTTCTCCGTGAGGGTGATGGCGAGGCCACCCTCTCTCGGGACGATGAGCCCGACTAGAAATGCACCTGCCACCGTGTCAGACCGAGTTAGGGTAAAGCAACGTCCAACGCACCAAAAATTGCGTTCACACCGATGCTATCGGTAAAGAAACAGCTGGCCCAGACAAGGATAATAACAACCGTCATGAAAAACATGGACGGGCCATTCTTTATGCTACCCGTTTCGTGCGCTAGCCAGCGCAAGACGTATTTGACTGGAATTGAAAGAAAGAAGATGAAGCAAATGCAGACGAGCAGAATCCATAGTGCAGTTAGACCAGAGGCGGCATTTACGAACGCCACGCCCAACGCGAGTAAGGTCCAAGCGATGATGGTGCAACTGATCCCTGAAGAGAGAACGATAACGCCGATATGTGTATCGAGTAGTTTAAGCTCTCTCAGAATAGGACAGAGGATGGGAAATGCGGTGATGGTGTACGCGATCCCGGTGAAAAACATAAAGTATGCAAAGTGGACGGAAGGGTCAACGAAATGATAGTACAAGGGAACAGAGAGTGCGGAGCCAAGACCAAAAGGAAGAACGACACCAGCTAAAGATACGATGGTCGTCACGCGTGCAGTGCGCTTAATGATGTTGGTATCGATCGCGAGGCCGACGAGGAAAAGGAACATACAGGGGCCAATATTGGCCACAAGATATAGATATGGGAGTGACGGCGAAGGAAAGATGTGTTCTGTGAAACCCGGTATTCTTCCGAAAGCAGATGGGCCTGATGCACGGTGATTAGTAAAGAGATAAAAGCATTGTAATTCAGAATACCTAACAGAACCCCGCCGAGCACCTCTGCAATAGCTTTTGGTTGTCTTAGCCGGCGAAGGACCAGAGAAAGCAACTGTGTAAAGCTGATAATGATACCTAAGCAATGTTAAGAAAAGACGAGAATTGATCCTGTGTAAGTGGCTCACCAAATTGAACGATCCATAACCGCAGCGGATCTGTAGCTGTGAACGCAGAAGGGTCTGTTCCAGTGATGAGACCACCCTGTTAGAAGGGTTAACCTGGGATGAGAGAAAGAGAAAGCGGAAGGACCTCTCCTGTCACCTCTCTTTTCGAAAATAGAAATGGAATTATGGGACTAGAGTGGACAGGCATGGCAACAAGGCGAAAGCAGGGAATGTCCGGGCTGACTGCAACCACGAGCGCCGAGCTTTTATATGACAAGACTATCCCAGGAATGGTACGAGAGCGAGATTACTTACACCTTCGATTTTCTGGATATTGCGGGGAACATGGCCGTATCATGCTTCTTCTCGGAGCAGTTTAGTGGCCCAAGGTTTGGCTTGGCAATGGCGTCAGGTGGACATATTCCTGACTTGCCAGTCCATAGAGGAAGTATGCCTTTATGTTGGCTCTGCAAACCTGTGATCGCAACCTGAAGGACTTGTACTCCGGCCACAGATCATACAAATGTTCAATCGCATTTGAACATGGAGTGTTGACGACTATTCTGGCTCGGGCCGTACTCTCACAAGCTCATATCCGCCGTCGGACCGGCATGCTGCAACACAGAAATAAATGAACGAACCGCAGAAAAGAACGTCATATGTATATAACCTTACCAAGACCTTTCATGTTCATATATCATCAAGTATCCATCCATGTGTCTCATCAATAGCTGATGCGATCTATAACCATTGTACAGCGGCAAACAGAATGGCTGATATACCATCACCTACTATGGATTTTGCGGTCTTGTGTTGGTATAGTAAGTCTGTAACGGTGTGTCGGAGATAGGTCAACCGGTCACGCTTGTAGCGCCTCCGCGACCCACCGCTCGGCCTAGTGACCCACCATAAACTGAGCAGATGGACCTATGTAGACTCTGCGGGACATGCATCAAGATCAACATTAATATTGAATACAGCAAGAAGGCTATGAAAAGAAGGATAAGCTGCGAAGACACCAGTATGTTCTGCTCCTGGAGTAGTCAAGGCAGCAGGATACAAATTGCGCGACTTACACCCTACAAGTCCACGTAGCGATCTGTTTGGTGACGGTCACCACGTCGAGTGGCAAGAACCCTTCTCATGAGAGCATCTGTATATCAGCGTGTGAAAGACATTCTCTTCCTCATTCGATTCGCTGAAAAAATCTGCATAAGTCTCAATCTGGCATCGAGTAGGTTAGCAAACACCTGAGGGCGTGGAAACGAGACATCTTTTGGGCCACGGAACTTGCCAGCAAAGATGCCTATTTGTGGCCACAGGTGAGTCTGACGGCGCGTGAAGGTTAAGCGGACGGATTTTGATGATAAGACCATCTCGTGTTGGGATGTTCCCATGACACATCAACTTCTTCGAACACCTCTCATTTTAGTAGCGATACAGCCTTGTGTGTAGCAGCTCCATGAAGTGGCGCAAAACGTTTTGAACAATGAAGATGCAAGAAGCTGTCAAATCACGTGAACAGTAGCTATACTGTACAAACTTGAAAACTTCCCCTTTACCACGATTGCTTTGATCGTCCAAGGTTCGCCGTTCCAAATGATAGTTAAAGCCACGCCAGCAACCACGGTGCTATTATTAAACATCGGGTTCGAGCGATAGATCGATTCGATTCCGCGATGGTTCGCTTACGTAAGTAAGTAGTAACTGCCTTTTACGTTGAATTGCATCCCGTTCATACTATACCATGGACGCGCTCAGTCTCAGAGCGAGTGGTATATCGTACGTCAAGCACCTTTGATTTTCAACGAATTACCCTCCTACTATGTCTTTACTTGCTTACAAGATACTGTTTATGTTTTGCTAACACAACTACTATAGACACCGACGATGTCCCCTCTATAACCGCAGCTTCATGCCCTCCGTATAATTCGGATACTCGACGAGACACACTGCTTCCTCTACCTTGTAAGTACTAATTGACTAGAAAATGTGGCGTTCATGCGGGGCCAACCGTATAGCCATTCGGACCATACTTTACTACCATTGGTGGAGTCCACGTCGACAAGGTTTATTTCTGAATGGCCGTGACTTCTTGGGCGACACGTTTTGGAATTTCAGACGGAAAGTCGGCTTCTTCAAGATCCGTTCAGAGGATCAAGTCTCGAGGCAGCATCTCTGTTGCCATGGCAGGGTAAGCTGGTCATCACGCATCATCGGCGTCCCGACTTTCTGCGTTGTAACTTAAGTTTATTTATCCCTAGAAGTACTGGAACTACCACTTTCATTCTATTTCCTCGGGCACAAGTCTCACCACGTTGGATATCAATCAGGTTTTGTCACACGTGTATAGCTCTCTCCACAGATGGAGTAGTTGGTCGGCGTCGTCAACTTCGATGAGCTTATTTCTTTTCCAGACGAGCGGCATCTCTTCCAAATGGAACCCCCACCCTTGGTACTGTGCTTGCAGTGACATGATCACTAGTCACGGAAACAATGCAATCTGCTAATGGTACTTCATACCACCCCATGTTATCATCTATTCTCAAACTATTGTGGAAATGATTTCGAGGCATGTTGCTCGATGCCCTCGTGTCCACGTAAGTCATCTTATAGGTGATAAGACGGACATTTCACACACTAAGGCGTATCTCCAAGAAGGCATTGGAGCTCTGCGCTTCGGGCCACGCAATCACCTATCCATTCTCAGTAACCACGCTCATATCTAGTGCCATTCCAGAAGGCGTTGTGACCTCCCCGATCTTTGGCTTTCCATCAGATCTTGCAACAATATTGTTATCTACACTCTTGATGTAGTAATTCGGCCGTCACAGCTTGACCAGCCGATGTAGAGGCTCCGCTTTTGGCCTAGTGAAACATGTCGTTATGGGCATTCTCTGCCCGATACATGAGTTCTGAACGTGCCCGGTCATCAAGATTCACCAGAAGCTCTCGAATATGCGTCCCTTCTGGCGTTACAGGCCGGAAAGCAGCCATCCAATATCCTCAGAGGTTTGAAGTTACGATTTCAGACGCTCTGGGTAAGACCAGTGAATTAGTTTGAAGTTAGTGAGGTATGTACTATTCCAAGCCCAGCTTCGCAGAGCGGACAAATGTAGTAACTGAGAATATAGTACCGACGGAGTCGGTCTTCGACTAGAAATATAGTATTTCTCATATTCTCTTGGAAACCACCTTGTTCTTCGACTCTCCGACCAGCTGAGACGCTGTGGCCGATCGAAAATCTCTCCATCTAGACTGCACCCCGTGAACCTAGCATGGATTCCTTTGGGGGATCTCGCTCCTTCATGCGGTTTCCCTTTGGCTACACATACCTTCAGGCTTCCGGGACTGTACGGCGCAGCATCCGTAACGCCGACAGAAAAAGCATCCCACTTTGGTATTTTCGGACTATGCTGGGGTACAGAATATTACTCAAAGCCAAAATATCATAACCCATGACAAGTAGACCAAGACAACGCGCTCGCTAGTATATATAGATATCTACTACACAAACTAGATGTAGGGTCATTGATAAAAGCACCAAGAGAGACTCGATTCGCGCCGCCTGTAGCACCACCACCGTGCTCGCCGATCCGCCCATTGCAATCGTCATCGCCGCACCAACCCGTGCATCCCCTCGAGCATGACGGGTCCGACTCCTGATCAAGACATCTTCAATACGCGCTTCATCTCCGTGCGATGGCTTTCCCGAGGCCACCGGGACCGGCCAGTGACGATGAGCAAGCGCGCTGTGGTTTCTTGGAGAGCGCACGTGTGACTGGCAATTGCGGTGTGAAGAGGCCCAGGCTTGTGTGCGTCCGAAAACCGAATGCGTGTAAGTGCCTGAGAGAGGTCCCTGAAGCTCCCAGCGTTAGTCCTGGCATTGAGTGAAACGTCCAGATTGATGAAATAAGAAATCGACACCAATGGTGCATGCTCGGTGGTAAGTTCATACCTGACCCGTTGGACATTGGAAGGGGCTAGGATGGCAGGTGACCTCCCTGAAAGGCACGCAGGGCAGCCTGGATGGCGGACAGGACTGGGGACTGACTACCACAACCGACGACTACCTACGCTAACCGCCCGACTCCGGCCACC